>LGRX02004848.1:0-73259 GCA_001247695.2 Cymbomonas tetramitiformis
GCTTTGAAAATGCGCATGCGCTTCACCGGCCGCGAGATCAGGCCAGTCACAGGGAGACTTTGATCTCGCGGCCGGTGACATCTTCTTGCGCCATTATACCATAATCTGATGTGTACAAAGAAAAATTTCACCGGCCGCGAGATCGGTCCAGTCACATCGGAGCTTAGATCTCGCGGCCGGTGACATCTTCTGCGAAATTATACACAATCTGATGTGTAAGAAGAAAAATTTCACCGGCCGCGAGATCGATCCAGTCACAGGGAGACTTTGATCTCGCGGCCGGTGACATCTTCTTGCGCAATTATACCATAATCTGATGTGTACACCGAAAAGTTTCACCGGCCGCGAGATCAGTCCAGTCACATCGGAGCTTAGATCTCGCGGCCGGTGATGCGTGTATGCGTGAACAAGACCTGAACGGGCATAACACCGGACGCGAAAGTGCAAACTCGAAAGACTTAAACTCTCAAGTATCATGAAGTGCGACTATTGCAATAGGAGAGCAAGAGTGCACGTATGGTTTGGACCTGATTGCTATTTTTACGATATTACCGACTACCAGTACGCGCTCGCTTGTCTACCTTGCGCTTGGGATGTCTTGATGGAAGCAGAGGGCCTTGACGATTATAGGGGGGTGAATTGGGAACTGCTTTTTTAAAAACAAAGTCAGAGAGAGTACAGCAGCGGACCGCCCTACTACTGCAGTATGGAACTGATTTAGACTTTAAGGGGGGAACTAATTGCATAGGTTCCCACCTGTGGCTTTGGCCACACCCAACAGCTAGCGGGGACAATGTCTTCTCTTCGAGTGTTAGTTGACTTACTGCCGTTGTTGCAAAGCCTTGGCAAAGAGGCGCATGATTTCCCTGAGGTGTACCCGGTGGATGCAGCAGATGTAGAGCGTGGCATGGAACTTGCTTCACGCATCACAGCCTTCGCTAAGTACTGGTTGGATGTGGCGCCCCCTGTGGCGCCCGCTGTGGCGCCCCCTGTGGCGCCCGCTGTGGCGCACCCTGTGGCGCCCGCTGTGGCGCACGCTGTGGCGCCCGCTGTGGCATCCCCTAGACCGCCCGCTGTGGAATCGCGTATAGCGTCGCCTGCAGTTGGGACGACGCCAGTATCCACTGTTGCGAAACGGCGCGCTGCAGCAAGGCGACGTCAGGCGGACTCTCGCGCGAGTGGATATCCCTGATCGGGTCCCTGAAGAGGGGGATCGGGCGCTACCGCTGCTATCGGTATCCCGCGGGGAAGCAAAAGTCACTGGAACAAGAAGCTGCAGGGGGTATTTCAGAACGCGCGTGACGATTTGATACCAGGAGCGCTCGCGAACTATGTGCAAACGTTGGACAGCGGCATTCAAACAGCGGTGCGTGGTGGCATGCGTGCACCAGAGGATCGCGTGGGTATGGGCATAGTGAGCAGCTTACGTGCGGCCTTCGCCTCCCTCGCAAGCAGCCGCTGCAAACTAGACCGCGACATTCAACTGGCAGGAGCAGCGATGGCGTTTGGGGAGGGGCGTCAGAAACAGTGCAAGAGGTCGCCGGAGTTTTAGGCATAAAAGTCGGTGTGGTAACCACAGGGCAGTTAGGGCACCGGAACTTGCAAGCTGGTATGGGCCTTGAGCTGGCAGCAAGGCGAGGAAGCGGGCTGCTGAAGGGCTGGGTGACTGAAGTGAAGAAGAAGGCAAAGGACGCCCTGAACGCCGAAGTGTTGCAGAAAATAAGGGACTTCTGGCTCAGCCCAGGGATAACGCGGGTGTCCACCTGCAAAAGGGATGTCATACAGGTTCGACGTGAAGACGAGAGAGTTGAAAAGGCCTCAAAGCAGTGGCTGGAAATGACGCAGCTGGAGGTGTTCAGAAGGTTCAAGAAGAAGGAACCTGATGTGAAGGTGGGCTTGAGGACTTTCGAGCAGAAGAAGCCGAAGGAAGTGCGCAGGCTTACCCGGAGGGACACGATATCCTGCTGCTGCAGATATCACGAGGACTTCCGGTTGGCATTGACAGCATACAACCGTGCGCACGAGGTATTGCACTCTAAGTGCGAGTGCGAGGATAGGACGTGTTGCCCTCTGCTAGGGGGGCAGAGGGCAGTTCTATCCAATCGAAAGCCGACAGAGGCGTTCCCGGACAAGGTCTGCGGGCGGTCCGAGGTTGGCTCGTCGACGTCAAAGTTTGTAGCGTCGTTGTTGTGCCCGAAGCCAACGGGGGCAGACGGAGAGCCTGCGGAGTTTCACGCTATGCCTTGCTTGGATGGGTCGTGCGAGGATTGCGGGGGGTTGCGAAACCTGAAGCTGTGCGAGGCGGAGATAGGAAAGGCCGGTCAGCAGGTTGAGTGGAGTACCTACGAGAGCGCGGTGGTGGGAACCGACGACGACGGGAAGAACAAACACCGAGTACAGTTTGTGCAGAAGAAGACTCCAGTAGGGGAGCTCGTGTCCAAGTTACAAGGGTGTATGCTGGGGCATGTACCGGGGGAGTCCAAGAAGTGTTCGTGCGCGGGCAAGTTCGTGCGGAAGGATGCAGATGGGGACTGGGCGGTGAAAGAACTAGCCGGGGTGAGTGGGCAAACCTGTCCATTTTTAAAGCCATATCCATACCATTGCTTTATGGCCCAACACACGATGAACATGTTCAACAAGTGCAAGGAGAATTTGCCCTTGGGCCATTGCCTCCTTCTTTTCGACTTCAGCGAGAACCATGCATTGAACATTCCACGGGCAATCCAATCCTTGCATTGGATTGTGAAGCAGGCCTCGCTACTATGCTGCGTGCTATGGCGGCATGCGGTAAAGGAGGTGGACGGGGTGGAGTCCACGGAGGAGAATCCCATCATTGTGAAGGATTACCTGTACTTTATGGGCAACGACATGCCCCATAGCCACCGTGCCATCCAGCACATGCGTAAACTCATCGTCAAGGAGTACTTTCAGAAAAGAGGTTTGCCCCTCCCAAAATTCATTCACGAGTGGGCGGATGGGAGTGCGGCGCAGAACAAATGCGGCACGGCCTTTGCGGATGTGGTGGAGAGCGGGCGCCCGATGGAATGGGTACGAGGGCTTGGCATACCGTGCCAACGAAACTTTTTTTGAGACATCCCACGCACGAGGCGAGCAAGATGCAATGGGAGTTGCGGTGAAGCATGAGGCTAGTTTGGCGGTAATGGCAACAACGGATAAGTGGTATGGAAAGATATTGAATGCAAGGGATTTGTATGAATTCTGCCTGGAGAGATTGCAGTTTGCGAAGGACCAAGGATCCAACCGGCGCTCGGCATTTGGGCAGCGGTTCTTCTTTTTGGTGGAGGATGGCGATGTCGACGAGTCGGGCCAGGGCTTCAAGACGGTGGATGGCACTTTGGCGTTGCACTCGGTGCGGGCGGGAGTTGGCCTAATGGTTGGGTTGAAGCGTGATCGTCCATGTTATTGCGATTATTGCTACGCACAATGTGAGCACCCGCAACCGGATAGTGAAGGGTGCCATTATAAGAGTCATGTGGATGAATGGGTGCCTTTCACGATGGTGGCGGAGGCGGTAGGGGAAGAGCGGCGAACGAGGATGCGTGCAGCGGAGCAGGCGCACGACGTGGCGCAAGTGGAGGTTTCACGAGGAAGCATCTTTGCACGCTCATCGGGGGGAGATGAGAACCACCAATATTATTTGGTGAAGGCGCTAGGTGGAGTGCATCAAGTGCTAGACGCGGACGGCATCAAAGACGACTACTACACACAGGGTGTGGGGGGGAGTGCAGGGGCAGGAGTGCATGCTACCCCCGGCGAGTTCGTTGTTGAAGGCAGATTTTTGGAATGGAGGGATGAAAGCACATGCACGGAGTACTTTGTAGACAATAGCAGAAAATGTTTGACGTACTCACATCATATAGTGTGTGTGGAAGTGGCTCTGAGGAAGCGCAAAGTAGGCAGGCAGGACTACTTGATAGTACCGGAGGCGGAGCATCAACGTATCCTAGCTGCACTTGTGTAACTTAATCTTTGATGGGTTATAATGGTCCAATATGCTTGCAATCATAATGCGAAACCCCATAGGAATGCAACGGACATGGGTTGCTTGCAAATTCGATGTTATCCTTGACCTACATGTAGCACAAACCCTGAAACCCTGAAAATGGCCTGCTCAGGCCCCAGAAACAGCCATTTTGGCCCCCGGCGAGCACCCAAATTAAAATTTCTCATCATTTCTTCCACTAAGTAGTTCGTGATGGTCCTTGAAAGGTCCCACAAAGTTCAAACGCGCGATTCGGATACCTAACTGAAATCCTATAGCCCCGCGCACGCAAAATGGCCTGCCAGGCCCCAGAAACGGCCATTTTGGCCCCCGGCGAGCACCCAAATTAAAATTTCTCATCATTTCTTCCACTAAGTAGTTCGTGATGGTCCTTGAAAGGTCCCACGAACTTCAAACGCGCGATTCGGATACCTAACTGAAATCCTCTAGCCCCGCGCACGCAAAATGGCCTGCTCAGGCCCCAGAAACGGCCATTTTGGCCCCCGGCGAGCACCCAAATTAAAATTTCTCATCATTTCTTCCACTAAGTAGTTCGTGATGGTCCTTGAAAGGTCCCACGAACTTCAAACGCGCGATTCGGATACCTAACTGAAATCCTATAGCCCCGCGCACGCAAAATGGCCCGCTCAGGCCCCAGAAACAGCCATTTTGGCCCCCGGCGAGCACCCAAATTAAAATTTCTCATCATTTCTTCCACTAAGTAGTTCGTGATGGTCCTTGAAAGGTCCCACGAACTTCAAACGCGCGATTCGGATACCTAACTGAAATCCTCTAGCCCCGCGCACGCAAAATGGCCCGCTCAGGCCCCAGAAACGACCATTTTGGCCCCCGGCGAGCACCCCAAACAAAAATTTCTCATCATTTCTTCCACTAAGTGACCCGTGATGGTCCTTGGAAGGTCCCACGAAGTTCAAACACGCGATTCGGACACCGACGGGAAATCCTCTAGCACCCGCGCACTCAAAATGGCCTTTTCAGGCCAAAAACCATCGATTTTGGCCGCCGGCGAGCCGGAAATTTTTTTTTTTGAAAAAAATTTTTCACTCCGAGTCTTACAATTGACCTTAAAAGGTCACACAACTCCAAAAAGTTGCAAATGTTGCATTATGCATGTGACCACTTTGTGACACTCGAACTTTTTGCGACGGCTCTACGGTGGCCGGAGCTCGTCGGCGGCTGCGGCCACCTACAAGGCTACCAACCTCAACCGCAGGCGGGCGGTGTCCAGAAGCATGCCCCATGCTCAGCAGAGTAGGCGGCCTTTCTTGCCTGATTGCTTGTTTGCTGCCATGCATTGTACGTGCACTGCTTTGTGGTGATCTTTGTGTGCTTGCACCGGCCGGGTTCCATTCACATATGTGTCATATGTGTCATGCAAGCTGGGCTATGTAGCCGCAGCTGATTAGAAAACTGATGGTTTTCTGATCAGTGTAGTATGACAGGCAGTATGATTGTCATACGGAGCAGATCGGAAAACTGAGGTTTTCTGATCAGTCGGAGGCCTTAAGAGGCCAGCTACGGACTGTGACGGCCTCTTGCCGTGTTACTGTGATTGTGTGGACTTTCCCACCCGCCCTCCCTTGTGCTTCAGGTACGGATGAGGAGAGGCCGCTTTCAGTGCAGGAGCTGCAGGACTTGGAGGACCTGGAGCAGCTGGGCTCTGAGCTGGAGGCTGTGCAGATCCGGCCCGCAGAGGGGCAGTCGGCTCATTAGAGTGTAGGTAGAGGAGACTAGGACCTGTGCCTGTTCAGTGCCGACCGTTGTGATGAGAGGTAGCTACAGTTATCCTTCGATGGGGGGCTGCGAAGCTGCCTCATGCTGCTTCTCATCTAGGCACTGTTAAGTAGGCTTTGCTAGGTGATGGCTTTGTTATTGCTGTCGTGCCTGACTCTGTGCTGGAGCGGGTAATTATGCTTTTTGAGGGTTTCAGCCCTAGCATAGCATTTTAGGTCCATAGTCTGTACTCTTTAGGGTAATGATAGTATTTGCGGGCCTCAGTCCTTTGGCACGAGGGGCATGTGCCCGCATGCAGAAGGCTGGGGTCGGCAGTCGGGTCGAGGGACCCTGATTTCTGTCTGACGGGAGTCCTTGGTTTGTGTCACATTTGTATTATTATTTTTTGTAATTCCACACGCAGTGCACCGGCCGGGTTCCATTCACATATGTGTCATATGTGTCATGCAAGCTGGGCTATGTAGCCGCAGCTGATTAGAAAACCCTTGTCCGCAGACGTGTCATCCGAGGTGAACCAACCAGAGTACTCCATTTTTAGCAACGCAAGACAAGGGGGTGTGCCTGCAGTACAAACTGTAGCGCAGCAAAGTTGGGGCGGGCAAGCGATAACCTATATTTCCATACTTAATAACTTACGAACGGCACTGTGATGGTCTGCCCGAGCCTCAGGCCTGTGCTACACCGGATTTTGGTACACTGCGGAGAAGCAAATAAGATTCGTTTCGCCGGGTCATACAGTCTCCGTATGACCCGGCGATCATTTTCAGACGAGTTATTAAATCTATAAATCACAGTCCGCGCGATCAGATTATAATCGACATTCGCCTTATCGAACGTGCGAAACGACTTAAAAAGGAATATTTCGGGCAAACGCGCGTCGGTCCGACGTGGACACCATCATAAAAACGTGCTCGTGTGTACAGATCGCGTCCGCGTCGTTTGAAAAATATAAACGTTTGAAAATTAGACGACCCCATCTTGAACAGTGTCTGTGATTGGAAAATGCAGCATATTCTAGTCCAGCGATACACGATGTTCGCACCCCAGCTAGCCGGTGGTCTCTCTGAACCGTTCCCGTTGTTTTGATCTGATGATCCAGGATTTGTCGCAGGCGACATTTGCGTGACATTTGGTGCAAATGTTGTCCAACCGGAGTTATGACAGACAAGGGAACGTATTCAATGGGCCGCCGGAGCATTTCCATTCACCGGCTACCCACGACCAATAGAACATCAACGATCAAAAAACCATATCTGATCCGATTCCTCCGAATATCCCCAATCATTATATTTTGCACTGTTAAGAAACAGGAAAGGTGTGCGCAAGCATCTTTTTAACTACCATCGTTTCACTGGCTCACCCCCATTTTCCACTGTTTTCATTGGCCCCCCCCGGGACCGTGATTTCCTATAACGATTTCGAGGTCCCAAATGTTGGACGATTATTTGCTTTTTGGCATTTCACAAATAATGACCTCGCATGACATATATATATATGAGATATATATATATAAATATAAATATATATTATATATTAATATATTAATATATAATATATATATATATATGAGATATATATATATATATATAATATAAATATATATTATATATTAATATATATATATATATCATTAATATATATATGTATATATGTATATATATATATTATATATTAATATATATATATATATTATCATAACTTCATCATATATATATATATATATATATATTATCATAACTTGATTAATTGTGAAACTCTTGAATAATGGTGAAGATGAGAACATATCGCCGGATGTCAGTCGCGACAGGAGCCAATGAAATCGCTGCGATCAACACATTTGCTTTCCCAAGTTTCGGTGTAGCACAGGCCTCAGGGCAGAACGCGGACGTGGAGGTGCAGACCGCAGTCGTGGCGGGGCGGACCGCGGACGTGGAGGCCAGATTGTGCTGACTCTGCAGAAGACCGTCGTCAATAATAGAGAGGTTCCGCAAAAAGGCATCTTTTCATAATTCGGGACCAAATCCCGGTGCCACGTCGGATTTTGTGTCGAGTCACTTCTTGGGTCCTGGCGTAATTCCAAAATGACGCCAGGGAATCTTTCAGTCTCGCAAAAAACGCGAAATCCATTTTTCGTGTGAAACAGTCCGCAGTCGCAAAGATTTCGAATGCTCTCGCGATATCGAATGTTGTACTGTAAATGGCAGCGACGGTCAATTCTCCGCAGTCTTTTGACTGCACTGCAGTAGCATAGTTTTTGTATAATTATAGAGATGCGCCCTCGCTGGATAGGGATTCAGCAAATCACGAAATAGAATTATACAGCGTGACATAAATGGTACATGTATGATGGGCATCCCAGCACGGTATAATAAGAACAGTCGTCGAAAAGTCTTATGAGAAGTTCATGGTTTAAACCACGAAATGAAAACCGTGGTTTAACCAAGGTGTCATCACTGCGTTTCGCGGACACGATGGAAAGAATTTTCGATCGGACGCTTCGGTTCGGATTTTTGATCGTGAGCCCGAAATTTCGTGGTTGAGACCTCGGTTGAGTTTCGCTATGAAAAATCTCGACCACGGTCGAGTTTTGTGGTTGAGTTCGATTTTTCATAGCGAAACTTGGTTAGCGAAGGAATATTTTGTACACGTCTGCGACAGCGTGTGAGCCGACGTGTCTGGTAACGTGAGACATTTTTTTACCTCGGTTGAGTTTCGCTATGAAATCTCGACCACGGGGGGGGGGCGTGGTCGAGATTTCGTGGTTGAGTTTCGCTATGAAATGAAAAGTTCGTCAGCCATCGTCATCCACATGCAGCAGATGTAGAATTGAAAAATTAATTTGGGAAATTCACAGATCGACTCGACTGACGCGCTCGTGTAACCGAGATGTCGAAAATTCGTACTGAACTCCCAGTACTGAACTCCCAGTACTGAACTCCCAGTACTGAACTCCCAGTTTAAAAAACTATCATAGGAAATTACAAGTTTGAATTTTGCACGTCTGCTGTAAGATATTTTTCAGCGCCGCTATGAGTGAATCTTTAAAAGACCTTATTGCGAAGTTGCAAACCCGTCTCGAGGGAGACATTTCCCAAGATGAAAGCGCGTTGCTTTCTCAACTCAACTTCATCCCCACGCAAACCCAAACCCAAACTCCTTGCCCTAGCGACAACACTAGCAAGTCTCCGCAAAAGAGCAAACCTACAAGCGACGTTGTGGATGATCCGGAATCTGAGGGTGAGCTTGGAGACGACGATTTCACGCAACAATCCCGCAAACCCGCGAAGAAAGCCAAGAAGGCTAAGGCGACAAGGTGGACTTGGGACGAGGCTTCTACACTTTGGCTCATTGACTGCATTGAGCGCCATCCCAACTGTCAGGGAAAGGTCAATTTCCCAAAACAAGTGAAGGACGCTTGGAAACACGTTCACGAAGAGGTTATCGAGAAGCACCCTTGCGTTGGAACTATGCAACAATGCAAGAATAAGTGGAGCTCCTTGAAGAAGCGTTACAAGGAGATTCGCGACGACCAACAAGGCAAAAAGAAGCACACCACTGGGACCACCAGGTAAACATATTTGCCCTTCCACTTCTTGTATTTGCATAATATCATATTCACTCTTGTGTATGCGGTGTTCCACAGGGCCCACTTGGACCCCTCCACCTACAAGATCTTCACAGCACTTCACGCGATCTTGGGAGCTGACCAAGCCTCTGCCCCAACTTACATTATTGATGGGGCAGAGACTGTGCACACCGCGCCTGAGGCTTCTGACCCCTCCAGTGTGAGGACTCCTGCTTCTGGTGGCAAGGCCCCAGGGAGCGCCGAAGCGGTCCAGACACCTGCTCCTAGAGCAAAGCGTCCCACCCCTAAGGTACACTCTTCCGCATATTGCATGTTCTTTGTCATGTTCTCCGATCGGTTCACTATAGGCATTCTTCCATTGTGCACTAGTGCTCCTCTCCGATCGGTGCACTATTACCCTTGCATGTGTCTCACGCATCACACACCCTACAGGTGAACCTCGAGTCCTCCCCTGATGGGGAGGACGAGTGTGTAATGTTCTCGGACGAGGACGAGGAGGAAGAAACCGAGGCGTTCGATGCGCGGCATTCGAACCTCAAGCGGGGTCGTACCGTGGAGGAGCGTTCCGCCACACGTGCTCACGCGAACCAAGCCCGCAATGTTGTGAAGACGAGGGAGGCCCTTCGTCCTCTCATGAAGCACATGGAGCGGGTGGAACAAAAGCGGGAGGCAGCTCAGGCAGAACAGGCCGCTTTGCTGCAAAAGCGGCACGAGGAGTTCCTTAGGTTCCAAGCCCAAGCACAGATCGAGTCTTCGTACTACATTTGCACCGCCATGGGGCATAAGATGCCCATGCCGCCCCACATGCTCGAGCGGATGAAAGTCGAGGCCGCGGCTGCCGCGGCCGCAACGGTTCCTGCCGCCGCTGTGCCAGCCAAGGAGGCACTCCGCAAGGCCTCTCCCGCTCCTCCTCCTGCGGGTGCCGCCGCAGCTGCTGACCCTCCAGCTGCTCCTGCGGTTTCCCCTGTGCCTTACAATGGCTACGACGAAGGTGTGTGCCCCCAAACCCTAACCCTCCCCCCTATATAGTGTGCACACCAGTCACACTACAAGAGTGGTTTCTACCCCAGATACCTCACTTTTGTGCACACCGCCTCACACCACCCACCTCCTCAAGTTAGGGTTTCCACTCATGCCAAAGCGTAAGAACACAACCGTGATTTGTAACACCGAGGGATGCACGTTACTTGCTGCTCGAGGAGGAGTCTGTTGGACTTGCTACGCACCGCCCTCTCGTTCGTCAGAGGCACGCCGAGTTCGCCGCACGATGCACGCCGCCGTGGCTACCCTTGCTTTCATGCCGGGCATGGAGGAAACACGGCGCAATCGTCTCCGAACCATGCACCGCCGTGCACTACGAAAGCCCACCAACCACCCCACGGGCCACGAGGAAGTCGTGTTGTTGCACTCTGCACTACGTCTAGAGGGGCGCGTCTTCATGCCGTGTGCTGGAACACGAGGGTTTGTTGATGCCGTGGAGGAATTGTATTCGGGAGACAACGTATCCGTGTACTGTCAGGACGTGGATAAGAGTTACACCGGTCTGGATAGACACGGAGATGTGCTTGCCGAGACCGGCTTGCGTGCACGGGGTTTCACGGCGGTTTTGACATCGCCACCCTTTTTGATCGCCGACTTGGTTTTGGCTTGGGCAGTTCAACAAAATGTGGACGTGATTTGTCTGCACGTGGCCGGGGACTATTTTTCCAATGCCCCACCATACCGCCGAGCTTTCTTAAGTGAATACGAAAACAACAATAGGATGCTTTGTGTGTACGGGCTTCCGTTGGTGAAAGGTCGGAAAATGCGGCGTTGCATGTTCTTGGTGCTATTCCGTGATGCGGCCGTGCGTGCAAGGGCCTTAAGGCCGCAAGGAGTGTGCACCGTGTTTCACAATAGGTGGTGCTGATTGTAATAAGCAGGCACGGCAGCAGAGGAAGTGGGGCAAGTTGAGAGGCCAGAGTTCACGAACTCGATGGAAGCACTCCGCTATGACAGCTTCTCGGATGAGCTGAACCAACGCAACCCTAACTTGCCGTCGATTCACTTGGACCTGTTGGACGACGGGGAGTTCCTCTATCTGTATCACGAGTACAAGGCTCTGCTAGAGCAGGTTCAGTGGGCTGCAAACGGCCAAACCTTCCACTTTCGCACACGGACCGACCAGACAATCGGCGAGGCCACACGTGACATCATGAATAAGTTGTGGATGTGTGGGGACCAAGAGATGGATGAGCTGGAGAGGCCTGCCTGGGCGGACGAAAACTTTGAGGAAGAGGACGAGGTTGTTCCGAGCTCTCAAGCACCCGCGGACGAAGACGAGACACAGTTGCCAGATACTGATATGTAGGTTGCTGATAAGTTTCAAACGGACTAAAACAAGTGTGCACACCGCGACAGAAAGACACTCGTAGTGCCAACGTAGCCTAGAGGAAAGAACAAGCAATTGTTTAAAGTATATATTTTAAATACAAAGTACTCGGCTTCACTTGTAAACCAACTAGCAAAGCATATCATAAGCATGTGTATCTAAGTGCCTTGTCTTGCTTTCCGCATGCTCTCTTGTGCTGCCCGTGTCCTACGAAATTGCAAGCACACGGCATTCCGATTGACAAACTGTCTGTACCGTGTCCGGATATTCGTCGGTGTGCGAAGAGGAGCTCCGCCTGCATGTACACGGTGTGGCATATTGCCGTCAGGGTCACGTGCATCGGAGAACTCGTGGAACTCGGGGTGGCGCCTCTGCACGTAGTTGTGCAGCACGACGCATGCGGTAATCACGTCCGCGGCCGCCTCGTACGTGCTACGTCCAACACTAGCCCGCTTGTCACAACGGTCCTTAAGGATCGACCAACGGCATTTCAAACGTCCGAAGGCTCTTTCGACCACCATACGCGTTGAACTATGCATATAGTTGAAAAAGCGTTCGTCACTAGTCAAGTGGCCCGTGTCCTTGAAAGGCGTAAGCAACCATGGAAGCAAGGGGTAGGCGGAGTCCGCAAGAATGGCCCAAGGCACACGCATGCCGCAAGAGAAGCGGGAAGAAGTCTTTGTAGGAAATAACTTGTTGGAAATGCCGCGCTCATGAACGCCGGAGTTGCGAAACACGCGAGCATCGTGCACACTTCCGGGCCAACCCACGACGATGTCCATGAAGATCATGTCGGAGTCACATATGGCTTGGATAAGCATACTATAATAGCCCTTCCTATTCAACCAATCCAAGGAGTCTTGCTCGTTAATTTTGACGTGAGAACCGTCGAGAGCGCCCACGACGTTAGGAAAACCACGATGAGAACGAAAACGTTTGGCGATGCGTTTGAATTCCTTGTTTGTCGATGGCCAATAGACATGAGCACCACGTATTTTAACCAAAGCGGATATTCCGATCTCGAAGTACTTGTGAGAGGAGCTTCTACCGATCCCGAAAAGCTTTTCAATCACGTTGTGCGACGTGTTGTGAGCGCATATGTGCAAGCAAACCGCGGTGCACAATCGGACATCCACGAGAGGACCTCGAGCTTGGATGATGTGAGGAGTCAACTCCACGCACAACATCTCAAAAGAAGGCTTGTCCATACGGAAAGCGTCAACCCAATGTGCGGAGGTGGTGCGATCGGAGGGCATCTCAACGTGCCACCAAGTGCCTTGCCAATGGTGCTTCTCAAGATCGCGCCCACCCTTGAGGAGATCGAGTGCGAAGAAAGGGAACGCCAAGAAGCCATAATCAAGCGGAGGGGCTTCGATCGGAATAGGACACGGAAAAAAGGCAGTAGACGAACGAAGTATAGTAAGCAATAGGATAAGACGAAGACGATTATCCTCCATTGTATTCCGCTGTAACTAGAAACAAAACCCTCAACCCGAGGTTTTCTGCGGCAACTGAATAATAACTTGAACTGGCGCTGGCGCTGCCAGACTGCACCACGTGGGGCGACGAGACAAAATTTTCGCTACCTCTTTTCGCGGCGACACCGTCGCGTCACGGGGGGATGACCGAAATCGAAAAATCGAAAACTGAATTCGACATCTGCTGACATCGTGATGACATACCGTGGTTGAGACCGTGGTTGAGATCGTGGTCGAGTTTCGCTATGAAAAATCGAAACTCAACCACGAAAAATCGAAATTTCGTGGTCGAGTTCCATTTTTCATAGCGAAACTCGACCACGATCTGAACGCTGACGGGACGCGGATATCCCCCCCCCACGTAGGCAGAATATTCCGGGTATCCATAGCGAAACGTAGTTGAGAAATCTCGACCATGGTCGAGTTGGACCATGATCGAGATTTCGTGGTTTAAACCATGAACTTCATTATACCTGACTATATTGAGTTCCATTTCTTCTTCCTCCCTGATGTAAATCATCGTAACGCCGCTTGGGTGCACGTTGTTTATGCGGAACCCAATCAGGCATTATAAATATACAGGCGATGAGTGCCACAGACAAGATGCTAAAAATGTGCCGCGATATATACCAGCACGTATGGATGGCATAAGTATAGGGGTACGTAAACGTACAGGTGGGGAAAAAATAATCCCCAATCTTCGGGAACGAACGTATAAACTAAAACTTTGAAAACAACCCAATACCCCCCCCAACCCCCCTCCCCACCTCCCCCCTCCCTCCCCTCCCACCCCACCCTCCCTCCCCCTCCCACCCCCCCTCCCTCCCCTCCCACCCTCCCACCCCCCTCCCCCCCCCCACCCTCCCCCCCTCCCCCCCTCTTCCCCTCCCCCCTCCCCCACCCCCACTCCCCTTCCCCTCCCCCACCCCCTCCCCCCACACCCACCCTCCCCCTCCCCCTCCCCCTCCCCCCCCTCCCCCACCCCCAATCACCGCCCCCCAGTAACCGATTACCATATGCCGGTTCTCTTGTCTCATTGATTTGTAATTGTTTGTTTCATTGATTTGTAAACATATTTAGGAAACAGCAGGGGATAATGGGGGGCTCCGCCCCCCAGACCCCCTCCTGAATTATATTATTAACGCAGTCATTCATGGGTGACCTTACTCATTTCTACCGCACGCTGGGTACGTTTCAATTTTTATTTACAATACACTCGGGCTTCAATTCATATAATATGGATACAGCATACAGTGACACACTTCTCTATTAATGGTTTGTATTGAATAGCAGCCGGCAGAAATGCTATAAAACGATCCGCCAACGATCGACCTTTGGTCTTAAAATAGAAAGATAGTGATTACTGTTTTTAACGATGCCACAATGCATCCATATAAATATGGAAATCTAAGTTGGGGCAGAGGCAAAGGATTTCTATGCCACGTGTATGGATAGCATTCACTGTTTCTGAATTCACGTTATATAAATCTCGGTCCATTTTGCTGCGCAATATCTATTTATAAGATCGCTTTCGGCGTAAGGGTTATTGACAGCACACTGTTCAATGGTCACAACGGCATTGTTCACTGTTCACGACACTTGAACGACTTGAGCGTAACGTTGCGTGCTTTTTGATATAAATCAAATAATCAATTTATTCCTGTTTATATTTTTCATTATCCACTGATGACCTGAATTATATTATTGACGCAGTGGGAAGTGATTTGTAAAGTATGTGCTGTGTCACGTAGTCACATGGCTGACACAATGGCTTCAATTCATATAATATGGATACAGCATACATAGTACAGCCTACGATTTGGGCGTCAATTTTTGCACTGTTAAAAACGAACTAAAAACGCACTGTTAAAAGGGCTGAATTTTCTGAATCCGTTCAAGCAATCCTGGAATTGCCATGAATGAGGACCTAATTTATATATGCATTTGATACACAATGGCTTCAATTCATAGAATATTAATACAGCATACGTAGTACAGCCTACGATTTGGGCGTCAATTTTTGCACTGTTAAAAACGAACTAAAAACGCACTGTTAAAAGGGCTGAATTTTCTGAATCCGTTCAAGCAATCCTGGAATTGCCATGAATGAGGACCTAATTTATATATGCATTTGATACACAATGGCTTCAATTCATATAATATGGATACAGCATACGTAGTACAGCCTACGATTTGGGCGTCAATTTTTGCACTGTTAAAAACGAACTAAAAACGCACTGTTAAAAGGGCTGAATTTTTTCCCGATTTTTCAAAAGAGGGGGAATCTTCGATTTCATCTCCGATTTTTTCCCCAATAATAAATAGTTCCCAGAGGGTTAACAGTGCCAGTCACGTCTTGTTGGTATAAATATACACATAAACATGAAGACGTTATACTGTAAAGTGAACACTGCTAAGTCCGGAGCTAATCAAGCTTGCATACGCACAGGTTCTGCTACGATTTGCATAGCAACATTCTAGTTTCCGCCCGGTGAGACGTATACCTGCGCGTGCCCGTATGCAAGGCGTTGTGGTGCAGAATGAGAGCAAAACACGGCCGATGTGAAGCAAATACAGATGTGTCAATCTCACAAGCGTCAGCAACGCTCGGATTGATCATATGATTAAAATCTGCGCGGATGAACGCTCGGACAGATCATATAATTAAAATCTGGAGGCGAGGATGAAAAAGTATTACCCTCAAACCCGTAAGACTGAATATCCGAGTCATCATTGACATCCATATCTTTCGTGTATAAATGCTCAAAAATGAAATGATGTAATATATCCACCCTGTTAGTAAATCAGGGGATATTAGTATTTCCCCTCTCCCACCCCCTTCAATAAGGGACCTATTTGCTGCACCCACGTACGGCATACATCTTGTCTAAATGCGATCGATACTCATGAGGAAGGAAATGAGTATAGGGAGAGGAAGAAGATACTAATAAATTTGCAAATGGAACTGAAATACTTTGAACAAATTATGCCAATCATGTAAATTGTAAGCAACAAGCAAGTGGTTATATAAGAGTTGACGGATAACACCATTATGCGTCTACCATACTAAGAAACCTACAAAAATAATAATCATGTCTCTTTGCCGGCATTGGTAGTCTTTGGAGCCCAAGACATATTGCCAATGTAGTAATGCAAATGCCCATTGACTCGGTCGATTTCGTAATTAAACACTCGATTACCCATGAACTTGTGGACGGCATAAACAAAAAAGAGGAAAGCAAAGGGATCCCTATGTCTCTCAATGACACACGGAATGCGCGGTGCATACCACCCCGAGAATGAAGTATCACAAACTGTCCAGCAATAAGGATCGGCAATATTCGTTTGATGTGCACGTTGGAGCAAGCCGGTATACAACGAGTATAGATGGTGTGTCTCATTTGGTGCAAGATAAGGGTCCTTAACACGGTAAGTAACCTTCTTCACCGGACATGCCCCCCGATCATAAGGTGAGCAAAATTGAGGCGACAATCTATCAAAATCTTTCGTGACGGTATGGTGTCTCACGATATAGTCAATAAATTGTGAAAACAAAGAAACATTCCGGTTGATGAACGGTCCAAACTCCTCGAAGAATAAATTCACACATGCGGCTACAATCCCCTTAGAATTGTCGGAATGAAGCCCCCATGCATCAAGTGGGGACATGCAATGTGACTTCCCATATGTGCTCGAAATTCTGTGCACAAAGGATTTATTAGCACTCTTACCAAGTATCGGAGTAACAAGAAAATTGTGCTTATGTGTGTCATTTGTCCATTTGAAAAATGCATGTGCATCCGAGAAGCCGGTCGAAGAAGGATGCATGTGACGTGCAAACCGGTTGCTCAAAATATTATTCATATTGACAGGATGGTATGCATGAGCATATCGGCCGCAAACTAAATCAGATTGCTTCGGCGGTAAGCAAGTTGGAAATATTGTTGAGCTCATTTGTGACATCTGAGTCAGTCGTGGTGTCGTTGAAAGCATCGGTTGACAAGGCCAAGTGTCTCTTGAAGTATCGCCCGACTGTAAACCGGTACATAAGAAAGATGCATCAGTGTGCATATTCGCATAAAAGTGTGAAATAAATGTACCAATTATGGAATGCTGATTCGGCAAGAATATACTTGGCAACTTGATGCCATCAACATCACTGAAGATACCCATCTTATCATGTGCTTGTGAAACATTCACTCCAACAGAAGATATAAATTCTACTGGAGGTGCATATATTTGCAAGATAATAAACGGCAACATCCTGGCCGTGATCTCCTCTGGCTTGGAAATAAGAGAAATGTCAGCACATATGACATGCGCATAGGTCGGGTCTTTGAGCATAATGTCAAGATCGGGTATAACTGGAAAATGATTTGGTAAATGATTGATATAATTTGCAGGAGTAAACGTTATACTACGGTCACAGGATGAACGGCCAGAACTCTCACCATGTGCCAAATCCAATGGTGTTGCAGTGGAAACTGGTACGTCAACACAACCAACTGTCGTAGCATGCTCATAAAACTTGGTAGTGCTGAAATCGTGTAAAACACAATATATCTCAATCGGCCTGGCCGATTTCATTCCTTTAGCCATTGCTGATAAAAATAGCAACACATTAGGAATTATAACCTCCAATGTAGGTGCAGGAAGCATCGTGATGATCCCATCAGTTTTGCAAGCAATCTGTTGAATTTCTTCGAGAATGTGGTTCCGTTTCTCAAGAGTCGCAATGTGCTCTGTCATCGACTGGATCTGCTGATTCTGTTCTTGATAGCTTTGATGTATACCGGAAATTTTGTCAGCCAATAAGGTCAGCTGTGCATTCTTACCCTCTGCTTGTGATTTGCTTTTGTGGCTGAACACACAAATAGTAGTTCTTGTGCCACATTTGCCATGCTTCTGCTCGAATGGGCACATCGGAATCAAAGTGTCGAGCCTGAGATCATGAACACGTGGCTGTGCACTAAAGGCATGCACACAGTGTTGCCCCAGGGTGCAACCCCCATTTATAAGCTGGAGCATCTCTGGGGGTAAGGTATCTTTATATTGCTTTCTTTGCTCATCAGAATGTATAATATGCTTGAAAAAATCTCGGTAACAGAAGGACGTCCGTTTGGCATTTATATCTGCACATGTGACATCAATATCGTGACTCCTCATGATTGAGCCAGCATCATCGATATAAACAGCGTGGGTATCAAGTAGAGCTTGCTGATCCTGAAACTGTTTAGCCCATCTCTCCATTGGTGGAAGGTGTGTAACCTGTTGTGACGATGGGTTGGGTGCATGACGTGACGATAATACTCCAGTTGCATACTGCACATCCGTGTCACGAAGATCTGACGGTGTCATGTTTCGGGCAGCTGATAGCTGCATATTGGAACGATCGCCTGGATGCTGATGTGGTCCTGATGAGCTCGACTGCAATGTATATAAAGGCATTTATAGTAAGTGCAAAATAGAAGTACACAAATCTTTGCAAAACATGTCGCTTGGTATAAATCCAAAATGATTGAGCTCACCAGGACACCGAAAGGCAAACTTATATGCAAGATTCATCAGCTTGTGTTCATCATATAATTTGTCGGATACACAATAACGAGCCAAATGTGCCACGTATGTCATGAATTCTCGATAGTGAGAGAAAATCCGGTAGCCACGCACTAATTCACCATAAAATACTTGATGGATCTGATCCACATCATAATTTGAGAACCTATGAGGAAATTTATACACCTCAAAACCCAAGGCAGTGCGTTTGTCAAAAATTGTGGTGTGTACCACGCCGGATCTTGTGACGTATAAATGCACGTCAAGATAATTCGCAACAGCGATGGAGTTTTCATCCGGTGTCAACAATGTAGGTTGAAGCGTCACACCAGTATATGCTGGATAGATTTGCCTATAAATATCATGAAAGTTCGGATGATTTATAATACAAAAATCATCAGCATACCTAAAGGTAAATTTTATTTCACTTTGAAGTAGGATGAGCTGTGGCATAATTCTTTTCTTTATGCACCAATGAAATGTTCGTGATTATACCGGCAGAATAACTACCGATTGGAACCCCATTAATTTGCTTGAAAATAGCTCCTCCTGCTGTCACATATACATTGTCTAAGATAAATCTTAAGACGGTAGAAATGTGCCGAAGATTATATTGTCCCCTGTGAATGTCACATGGAGTAAAATGCCAGGTGGCACAATCTCGTGTACGATCTGTTGCATGTAATATGACATAACATCCACTTGCATCAACAATATTCATGACAAACTCTAATTCCGTACAATTGGCTTGGTATATGAAGTCCTTGCTCATATTTGGATACATCGAGTCGATGTCACTAGTCATTAAATGGTGGATGTGATTTGGTCTGGATGATATAAATTCTAAGGAGTTCTCCACCAACCAAAATTTCCGGACACCTGTTTGATGATACTCCGCGGTATGAAACTCCTTCAAAGTGTCCAACACAAGTCTAAAGACCGATGTAATAATGCGTTGAGGAATATCAAAGATCGTAAATCCATCAGCTGTGATCAATCTCGCAATAACATCATCGTCAAATGTGTGTTGTCGAGCGAATCGAGTCAGTGCTAATTCAAGCGCATCGCATGCAGCTTGTAAGGAAGGATCGGCGATGTCTCTAAAGTTAGCACCAAGCTTCAGACGTTCTAATAAAGCATCATCTGGATAGTAACCGGCCAAATTACTAGTGCACACATGGTCATGTGTGCGCGGGCAGGTGAATGTTATAGGAAGAATGATCTGGCTATATATTTATAACGGGTAAAGATATAGGCAGTAAAGCACAGAAAACACGCAGGGCCGGGTGCTCGGAACGGTGATAACATAAAACTGATAAGTTAGGCTAACTAGCAGGCTAACTGGCAGGTCACGGATCGGTGTCACGGCTAACTGGGTGTCACATGTCACACACACGGCGAGGGGTGAAACAGGGAGAAGCAGGCCCCCATACAGTGGGGGGGAAATCAGCTTCCCCGTGACACCACCTCACCCCGAAGGTGTGAGTGGACATCCCGAAGCAAGCAATCCCTAAAACCTAAACCCAATGTCACTTAATGTTTGGAGCCAGGGGCCCAACTAGCAATAAACAAGCATGGGCACTGTGCAGCAAGTGAATTGGTCCTAGGCTGAGTTGCATGGTTCATTGCAAGGTCTTTTGACGGTTCTTGGAGCCCGCGCATTCACTAAGTGGTGGCGGCGGTCTCCTCGAACATGTCGAGGGGCATCCAGACGACGAATCAACCAACTCCTGTGCGGTGCCAAAGCCAAATGTAGCCTGGCACCACCAGAGCGAATGCGTCGATGAGAAGGGGTTGGGGAGGTGGAAGGTGAAAAATGCGGTAAGGGAACGTGATCGAGGTCATGGGGAGGAACTCGAAAGGGATGATGGAGAGGGGCGAAGTGGGCGTGGCGACATCACCACACACCACTAGATGGTGAAGAGGTGGGGTGCAAGGCGAGGGCGAAGGGAGTGGAGGGACGAAGTCGAAGGAGTCAAAGCACTCGTTGTCGATGGCGAACGCGATGGACTCGAGCTTGGTGCTTGGTGTGTAAGCACCACCAGGCACCACCAGACCACAGTCCAAGGGAAGATGTCGTTGTCGAAGCAAGTCCAGTGCAGACCGAACTGCGGCCATGCGCGCACGCTGGCGTAGCGAGGCCATGATGTCAGCGGCTGCAAAATCTGGAAGGCGCGTCGATAGGGTTTTGTGGGTGAAAGGTAACTTTTCGAAAAATTAACCAAACCAAGCGATGGAGAAGTCAAATTGGGGTAGAATCCGACGAGGAAAACGGTGGTGACGTCAAAAACGTCGTACGGTAAACCAGTCACCCGGCAGCAGAGGCGCTGCTGGCCAGAGTGTTGAAGGACGTTGGGGAGACACGCCTGGAACGAAGCAGGATGCCAGAATTACGGTAAAAGTTGGAACGGATAAGAGCGGATTTGAACGGCAAAGTAAACCACCAATCACAAACGGTAGGCGGAGTACTCGAACGGGCAAAGACGGTAACGGAGATGTCTTCACACCGCTGACGGATAGGAACGAAGTAAGATGCCAGAATTTCGGCAAAAGTGGTAACGGATAAGTACGGATTGAACGGAAAAGCAAACCACCAATCACAAACGGTAGGCGGAGTACTCGAACGGGTAAAGACGGTAACGGAGATGTCTTCAAACCGCTGACGGATTAGAACGGATAAGTACGGATGTAGAATCGGTGATGAGGCCGAAGCGAGTAAAATGTTGTGAGCACCACTAGCGCGGTACGGGACCGATAACCTTATAGGAAGAATGATCTGGCTATATATTTATAACGGGTAAAGATATAGGCAGTAAAGCACAGAAAACACGCAGGGCCGGGTGCTCGGAACGGTGATAACATAAAACTGATAAGTTAGGCTAACTAGCAGGCTAACTGGCAGGTCACGGATCGGTGTCACGGCTAACTGGGTGTCACATGTCACACACACGGCGAGGGGTGAAACAGGGAGAAGCAGGCCCCCATACAGTGGGGGGGAAATCAGCTTCCCCGTGAGAATGCCAGCCCATCAAAATAGTGTTTGCATGGACAATCGAAATCGGCATTCATGACATTGTCGAACAAATCACGTTTCCAAACATCAAAATCAAAATCAGACGAGATCCTTTTGTTTCTAGTCAAGATTTCTGCTAGCGACGGATTCTCATGATATGTCCATCGCACCTCAAGGGCGCCCTGAAATGGATATGAATGTTCACATTGTCTAAATATATGCCTCAAGGGAACTTCGTCAAACCATTTGTTAACATGTTCGATTAAAAAGAAGAATTTCAAGTCATCATTCTCATCTGCATCAGTGGTACGCGAGGACCGATCATAATATAACTTGGGATCGCGCAGCATAATCAGGACGATACGTCGCAAGCGCAAATATAATCAAAGCAATTCCAAAACGAAAAGACTTCGAATCATACACGAATGATATGAACGTGTACCTGTGGTGCGTCAAAACTGTATAAACGAACAATTGCGGTGTAGCCACAATGGGCAGATATGCGCAAGACTCTATTTACGAGTTCGCGCACGTATCAGCGTGTAAATCCGTCAACGTGAATGCAAGCTGCATATCTCAGCCACAAATACCATTCATCACTGTCGCGAATCATTAAAGACACAGGTGTTTTTGTATAATTATAGAGATGCGCCCTCGCTGGATAGGGATTCAGCAAATCACGAAATAGAATTATACAGCGTGACATAAATGGTACATGTATGATGGGCATCCCAGCACGGTATAATAAGAACAGTCGTCGAAAAGTCTTATACCTGACTATATTGAGTTCCATTTCTTCTTCCTCCCTGATGTAAATCATCGTAACGCCGCTTGGGTGCACGTTGTTTATGCGGAACCCAATCAGGCATTATAAATATACAGGCGATGAGTGCCACAGACAAGATGCTAAAAAATGTGCCGCGATATATACCAGCACGTATGGATGGCATAAGTATAATAAATAGTTCCCAGAGGGTTAACAGTGCCAGTCACGTCTTGTTGGTATAAATATACACATAAACATGAAGACGTTATACTGTAAAGTGAACACTGCTAAGTCCGGAGCTAATCAAGCTTGCATACGCACAGGTTCTGCTACGATTTGCATAGCAACATTCTAGTTTCCGCCCGCGGTGAGACGTATACCTGCGCGTGCCCGTATGCAAGGCGTTGTGGTGCAGAATGAGAGCAAAACACGGCCGATGTGAAGCAAATACAGATGTGTCAATCTCACAAGCGTCAGCAACGCTCGGATTGATCATATGATTAAAATCTGCGCGGATGAACGCTCGGACAGATCATATAATTAAAATCTGGAGGCGAGGATGAAAAAGTATTACCCTCAAACCCGTAAGACTGAATATCCGAGTCATCATTGACATCCATATCTTTCGTGTATAAATGCTCAAAAATGAAATGATGTAATATATCAACCCTGTTAGTAAATCAGGGGATATTAGTAGTTATTGAACCGTGGTATCGCGAAACCATGGTTTACAAACCGTGGTTTCGCGAAACCACGCTTTTCGCGATATTAGAGAGGTTCCGCAAAAAGGCATCTTTTCATAATTCGGGACCAAATCCCGGTGCCACGTCGGATTTTGTGTCGAGTCACTTCTTGGGTCCTGGCGTAATTCCAAAATGACGCCAGGGAATCTTTCAGTCTCGCAAAAAACGCGAAATCCATTTTTCGTGTGAAACAGTACGCAGTCGCAAAGATTTCGAATGCTTTCGCGATATCGAATGTTGTAAATGGCAGCGACGGTCAATTCTCCGCAGTCTTTTGACCGCACTGCAGTAGCATGTGCACACCACATACAAACAAAAGAGCATCTTCTGGGAGCCAAAATCCGTCACATGCATGAAGCGCACGCGTGATTTTCAATTTATATAAACAATTTTCATCCGAATTCGGGAGCGATTTCCCGAATTCGGACGATTTACAGTGTTAAGAAAAAACGGAGCCCTCAGTGTTAATTTTCATTTCACGCGTAAGAATCTTTCCATAATTCGGAGCAAAATTACGCCAACGTCCGACGTGTCTGGTGAAATTGTCCACGTCACCCGTTTTTTGACCGAATTCGGCTTGCGGAACCTCTCTAATGAGAAGTTCACGGTTTAAACCACGAAATCTCGATCATAGCGAAACTCGACCATGGTCGAGATTTCTCAACTACGTTTCGCTATAGATCCCCGGAATATTCTGCCTACGTGGGGGGGGGATATCCGCGTCCCGTCAGCGTTCAGATCGTGGTCGAGTTTCGCTATGAAAAATGGAACTCGACCACGAAATTTCGATTTTTCGTGGTTGAGTTCGATTTTTCATAGCGAAACTCGACCACGATCTCAACCACGGTCTCAACCACGGTATGTCATCACGATGTCAGCAGATGTCGAATTCAGTCCCAAATTAATTTTTCAATTCTACATCTGCTGCATGTGGATGACGATGGCTGACGAACTTTTCATTTCATAGCGAAACTCAACCACGAAATCTCGACCAAGCCCCCCCCCGTGGTCGAGATTTTCATAGCGAAACTCGACCGAGGTAAAAAAGTGTCTCACGTTACCAGACACGTCGGCTCACACGCTGTCGCAGACGTGTACAAAATATTCCTTCGCTAACCAAGTTTCGCTATGAAAAATCGAACTCAACCACAAAACTCGACCGTGGTCGAGATTTTCATAGCGAAACTCAACCGAGGTCTCAACCACGAAATTTCGGGTCTCACGATCAAAAATCCGAAACGAAGCGTCCGATCGAAAATTCTTTCCATCGTGTCCGCGAAACGCAGTGATGACACCTTGGTTTAAACCACGGTTTTCATTTCGTGGTTTAAACCGTGAACTTCTCATAATGTCCGGTCCTGTCATAATAGCAAAGCCAATAACGTTGGGCCCAACGTCATTCACGTTACGCTGGGTCCTGTCAAGTGTCATAATAGCAAAGCAGCTGAATATGGGCTGTCTAGTGTCTTCCGTTCGCCTCTTACCGTGAAACCATAAAAACCCAAACCCATCTTTTGCCTCGTGCACTCTGAGTGGTACGCTGCGGCACTGTTCACAGGTATGTTTGTAGCGATATTTTCCGAATCTTGCAACGGATAGACGGCGGAGGGAGCCGTCAGGCCAGTTGAAGGGGACGAGCCAGCGGGTGTTCTGAAGCGAAGGGCCTCTACCAAAGACTGAAATGTGGCTTACACGGGCGTGAACGTGGAAGGTGTGGGGCGAAGCCCGAGGTATGCCGGTGCGGGCCGGCGGCGCGGAGGCGCGCCATCCTTCCCTTGGGGCTTCCACACACGGCGCGCCAGGCGAATCAACGGCATCCACTTTAGCCCAAGTGTCCTTCGCCCCATTTCCGGCGGACTTGAAGGTGGCTATCCTGGAAAGCTCGCCCGCCTTCCAGCGATCGTATAGGCAGAAGCTGCAGGCTATGGGGGTGAAGAACATTTGGGTGAAGGGTGTAGAGGAAATCAGGGAGTTCTCCCAGCTGGTGGTGGAGGAGGGGGTAGACGTAGTCGTGCTTGACCCAGAGGACCTCGTCCCAAACCGGCCTCGGCCGCCACGTTCACCCGAGGGTCGTCACGACGAGAGCTCTTATGGCAACGTTGACATCGTTCGTGAGATGCGCTCCCTTGGCTTCGGGGGGGTCTGCGTCGCCCGGACGGCCGCCGTAGAGAAGGACGAGCTTCAAGGGTCCGATAACGGGTTCGACGCAGTGCTCTCGAAGGCAGGCCCCCCGTTTGAGTTGCAGGTGTTGGACGTGTGGATGGCTTGCCTGGCGCCGTTTCAAGCGCCGCAGATAGACGAAGTGCTGCTCACCTTCAGGCCGAGCTGCTGGTGGCAGGATTACAGGGACGCTTGGGGCGGACGCTCCACCTTCTGCCTCTCAGAAGCCAGGAACAGCCGTGAGTGTCGGACGCTGAACAGCCAGTACTGGCGGGAGATGACCCAGGACCACGGAAGTGCGTTATATATTTGTCGCGTAATTGGACTCGTATTCTTCGGCTGGGTTTGGTTGTTTGCCCCGGAAACCTTTCAAAACTATCGCGGTGAATGGTCTGCGTTGGCAGTGGGCTTAGCGCTTTCCATAGTGATGTTGTTCTACCGTTGGATACCCGAGAAGTGTCTGGGGATCTTTTGTGCGTTCCATCTCAACTACTTTTGTGTGATCGTCTTCTTATCTATGTTCCTTCGCAGCGGCGCGGTAAATCCTGACTCCGTGGACAGATTCCTGTCCGGTTTCTGTGCTATCGTCATTTTGGTAGTCTTTTCGCCGGAAAGCGCGGCTATGGCTCGGTGGTCGACCAAGATGATCTTCTCCTTACTGTCTTGGACTACCCTATGTGTGCTGAACTACGGCGTGGTAACCTTTGGGATCCCTGCGGCCTGCGTGACGAAGCGCGAGCTGGCTGCGGCGTTAGCGTCCGTCTTTTTCGGAGCCTGGCTCGCTCGCAAAACCGAGCGTCTTCGACGGGTCCAGTTCCTCAGCCAATGGCAACAGTACCCAGAAAGACTTGAGGAGCAGCTGAAGGGCAGTGCCGACGAGGATTTCCGGCGGGATGTCCCTATTTGGTTTTTCGGGGGCTTCTTGGATCCGATGTTGGAAGAGGCATTCTCTCACAGCATGCGAAATTCCTACAACCTGCGCAAGACCGGGGAGGATCTGCTAACACTCACCGCCCTGACGATCGCATACCTATCCTACCACAGTGAGAAGCTGCGCGCGCCAATAGTAATCGTGATTCTTCTGCATTTCTATGTCGCATGGATCACCATAACGTGCAGGCAGGTGTCGGACCTGCCGAGCCTGCCACTGATGTGGATGCTGCTGACTTGGTGTACGCAAGTGGCGTGCATGTGCACCATTGAGGCGAATCCCAGTGAGATCATTCTGATGATGACTTTTGCGAGGTGGGCGCATGGGAACCTCTTCTGCAGAGAGCCATGGTACATCATGGCATCGTGCGGGTTCGTGACTTGTTTCGCACATGTGGCGAAGGTTATGGTGGAGCGGCTAACGGGAAATCTTCGTCCGGTGTGGGACGCGCCAGACTCCCAACTCTGGATGGGGTGCTGCAGCATGGTATTTTTTTTTCACTGCTATTGGGCTGTGATAGCATATACAAGAGAGATCCTAGCGAGGAGTTCCTTTCTTGACTCCTTGGAAGGCACAAGCAGGGTGCACGTGGTGGAAGGCGCTGCAGACGGCCTTCCCGAGGAACTGCCGGCCGACGTTGGCCGCACAGGCCGTGCTGATGCTGACAGCGACAGCGGCAGTAACTGCACAGACGATCGGAACCTGGATTTGGCAAGAGCCCCTGCCACATGGCACCTCGGCGTGACAGGGAGCACTGAGGGCGCACGGGAGCCCACGCCGAAGCAGAGGAAGAAGCGGCTGAAAAAGAAACAACAGGCGAAGCGGAGCCTCTCGAAGCTTAGTCAGGCAGCCGACGCATTGCGCAGGTGCCTGGAGGATAACACGCCGTCCAACGTCAGTGACCTTGAGAGTGCTGTGTCGCACCTGCACCGCATATGGGCGCACCCGGATGTGCAGGCTGCCTTACCCCTGGACGGCGTCGATGACATCGAGACACTACTGGCATCGGGGCGGGCCCAGATTGAGGTGCAAGAAGTTGGCAAGAAGTGGCTTTCACAGGGAAGATGTGCGCAAGGCCCGTCTGGAGCCGCAGATCAAAGCAGTTTCCTATGCGTTATTTGCCTGGATGCAGAACGTGAGATGGCACTAGTGCCTTGTGGCCATGCCGTGTTGTGCCGAGCCTGCAGCCAACAAATTACTCTGGACTCAAACCAGTGCCCGCTCTGCAAATTACCCATACAGAGCACCATAAAGCTATTTTTCTGACCGGTCTGTTCGGTAGCTTTTATTCTCGTCCTTGCAGATGTGTGAATTGGGTTGGTAATCACATGGCTACCTGGCGTTAACATTTTCTCCTGGCTGATGTTGATAGAGTGGGGCAAATATAGTATATAGTATGTGGTATATAGTACTGAGTATATAGCGAAGGTCCACAAAAAGTGCGAACAGAGGATGAAAGTCGGACAATATCATGTGAATTGTATGATAATAGACATCCTCGAATGTATAGGAACACATATAAATATCATACACTCGATGTGGAATTCATCCAATGTGGGGATGTGGATCACCGTTGAACAGTGTTCATCACAGTGGGAAATGTCGCAGAACTGGTCGGTTATAAAACCATTGTACAGTCGCAGATCATATGGGAGCAGTACTGTTTTAAACTGTAGCAGATCATATGGGAGCAGAGACAAAATCAATTCCTATCAAGATGATGATCTCATTCCCTCTCCGCTTACATGTAAAAAGGCACAGACGACACAGTGACATTTCACACTGCGTCGTGTGATCGCGTCATTGCGTGGTGTCTTAGGTGCTACGTAACAGCCGTTCAACCTCGTCCAATATAACCCACATTGTGCATTGCAGTGATTATTATTGAGTGGTATGTGTTAACATATATCATACTGCATATATCAAACTGTTTTTGTAAATAACTTGTGGAAAAAATCCAAAGTGGCCAAAGCGAAGTCCTCTGTTCACCAAATAATATCAAAACTGGGTACTACCATTATCTGAATTGGTCAGTTTAAATTACTGCATGTCAAAGATTATTATCACTTCACCAGAGGGAATTTTCTTCTTTTCGTTGATCGAGTCCGGAGGGAGAAGGCTATTGGTAAAAATAAAAGGCTTGATGGCGTCAGCCATGCGCGATCAACCCCTGCCCACGGTACCGTTCCTTTCGAATTCTTAGTCATGTAACCAAAGTTGTTGTATATTTATGATCGGCAAACCAGAAAGAGTGCTGAAATAACATTGGATCGCCATCTCCTGCTGGATCGAAGAAACCTTAGGCCAACTTCCACTATAGTTTTGAATCAGTTCTAACTAGATCTCGGGCGTCGGGGGGGGATACCCCCCGCATTTCCCTCCGCGCCCCTTCCATATTCAACTCATGACACGGGATGGACGCATCTCAACCGTCGGATCGCTCGCGATCGGCCGGTGATAAATCGATGATCGTTGACGGATGACACGATGATGGATGGCCGATGACATGATGATATGATGATATGATGATATGATGCCGCCATGATAGCAAATGTAATATGTTAAATATGAAAGTCAATTGTAATATGTTAAATATGGAACGCCAAATCCTTAAATCCTAATCGTTCCCATATCTAACAACTTACACATGTAACCACCTAAAGCGTAGCGCCGTAAATCGACGGTCAATTGTTCCATATTTAACAAATCACGCATGATCGTCGACAGTGGGATCAAGTGTTTGACCGGACGGTTTTAAGTTGACGCAGCACCCTAAATTTATATCGCCCTAACCCAAAATGCTTAAACCCTAATCGCACCATATTTAACGACTAACACATGTAACCACCTAAAATGTAGCACCCTAAATACACGGCACAATCTCATATTTAACACATATCGCACGGGCCGATTTCGGGACACGTGTCGCCTTCTAAGCTCACGTGCATGCTCCCGCGCGACGTCTCAAATTTATTGGTATACATATATATGTTATAGTGTAGGTGCGCGGTGCACATATGTGCGCCGATTTCAGTATAACCGCGCCGGGCGATCCTAGGCCTTATTTCAGTACAACAGGTGCGCCAAGACACCCAAACACCTTAGCGGGATGTTGGGGGGGAGGGGGGGTTCGAATCTCTCCCTTAGACATATTTTTCGGGTAACGGGGGTCGGATCCCCACTCTAGAAGCTTTTTCGGATCGGGCGGGGTGTGCGTGCGTGTGGAGGGGCGCGAGCTCGAATATCTTCCTCGGACATATTTTTCGGGTGAAGGGGTTCGAACCCCTACCCCTAGACTGTTTTCCGGATCGGAGGGGGAGGGTGTGAAGTCGGACCCCACCTCTAAGCTGGGGGGGGGTATCCCCCTCCCCCCGCCCCCGACCCAAAAAAGTCTAAGGGAATCGGATCCCCATCGACCTAACGAAGTATGCATAGGGGAATGCCTGGTATGGTGTGTTGGCGCACACACTGCGAAATAAGGTCTAGAATCGGCGCGATTATACTAATAGGCGCGATTCTTCCCAAGGGGGACCAGTATAACCGCGCCGGGCGCGATTCTACTTGTATAATCGCGCCCGGCGCGGTTATACTGAAATCGGCGCACATATGTGCGCCGCGCACCTACACTATAACATATATACATAACCCGGGTGCAACCGGGGCTTTCCTCAGTAATACCTAGTACGCGCGTAGTCGGTACCCCCCTTTTTTGACCCTCAGTGTTAAAGCCATCTATATTGCTGGGCGTGAATGGAGTGTGATTCCGCTGAGGACCGTTAAAGCAAATGAGGTGCAGTCAATTCCCACAATGGGATCCTCTTATACCATCGTGCTCCTGGCTAACGCTTGCCAAGTGCCTTGTCTCCAGGTGGCGAACCTGGGGAGCGCGAGAGTGAGCGGACGGACTATGTGTACCTCGGACTCCTGTGCCATCGCTCACACGACACGCCTCGTCTCGGTGTAATACCGGAGTTCTCGTCCGTTACGTGTATCCCAACTATGTTGGGTAGCTGTCACACAAGGTATCATTATATGACACGATGACATAACGAATGCCATTTATGACAGCTGTGTCGTGATATCTGATTATTGATTACTGTTTAGACTGTTTAGGATCTCTAGATCCTAACATACCTCTCTGCTAAAAAGCATTTGTCACTACAAATGTGAAAATACCTTTTATGATCAATGTCTTTGATGTCGTGCAGCTGTACAGTCTTCTTGCAATCAAAGTTGCCCGGATAAATCCGCTGTTGCACCACTGTGAGGCTTCCCTCAGAATGCGGAATGAAGGATGTCCGAGGGATTCCAAAATCCACTTTAAACTCCTCACGTATGTAACAATCCACGTATGGATTTTTCTTTGTGGTTTTTAGGTTGTCCACCTAGTCCTTAACGGGTGGTTCTAAGGTCCACTCCCTCCTTGCAGAAATACTTCCATGCCTGTTCGCATGATTTCGTATAGACTGTGCCCATGCATATTTTCAGGGTGCTTTCATCCTCAGGCGCCACTGACCTCTTGTTTGGTTTGCTTTAGAGCAACCTGCGCGCTTTATATTTTCGAGAGCTGATGACTCTCATGAAGAGTTATTCTTCGTGGAATGTCTTCTTGTATATTCGAGAGTTGATGACTCTCATGAAGGGCCATCCTTCGTGGAATGTCTTCTTATATATTCGAGAGCTGATGACTCTCTTGAAGAGTCATTCTTCGTGGAATGTCTTCTTATATTTTCGAGGGCTGATGACTCTCTTGAAGAGTCATTCTTCGTGGAATGTCTTCTTATATTCGAGAGCTGATGACTCTCTACTAAAGAGCATTCTCTTCGAATGCCATTTTTATCATATTTTGCAATCAGTATGCAAGTACACCACATATTTTGCAGGTATACACTTTATTTATATTTACAAGCAAAGAATTCATGACAGGTATGAATTACCTCTTTTGCCGGATATCATTTTATTTACCTATGTAGGCATTTTTCAGCCCACATTCTATATATCGGACTGATTATCATTTGAGATTTCCGTTGCAATGTTATCTCTAACAACTCTTCATACATATTTTATTTTCATAGATATGATGTTTTACTGTATCATTTTAAAGAGTAATGACAGTGTGTTTGCACATAGTCACAAAGTCTTTGAGATGCTGAAATATTCTGGGTATATCTGATTTGCCAAATAGAATTTGAAGCATTTCCCAGCTTTCTTGTTTAGGTATCTTCATGGGGTTTAATGCTAAGACGCATTCTATATCACCCATGTTGCCATAGGGCTGGTTTTTCTTGTCTCACTAAACGGTCGAGATGACTTGGTAGCTTGTTTTGAATTGCCACTCAAGATCTAATTAGGGTTTAATATCTCCACTGTCTCTCGTTTACTTCAGAATTCGCACTTACTTTCTATTGGCGAAATCATCTGATAGTTACCATTTATTTGGTATTTTCTTTTGTGTTTTAAGAATGCTCCTTTTGCAGACAGTTCCGGAATGCTGTCTATTGCAGTTCTAGGGGTGAAGCCCTCGCAGTTTAGGGTTGTATTCCATCGCAGTTTTAGGGTTGCTGCCCATGAACTCAATTCATTTATGTAGTATCCAGCATAGCATGAAGTTTTATCACTGCAATTAGTTGTTATTGCACTATTTTGCTTAGACAATAGTCATTAGAGCATAGCATGAGAGCAATCAGTAGTCATGATTTTGTATGACTTGATATGTGCATTGATTGGTCATTGAAAAGATGGCCATTAGCTTTCGTATGCTCAACTCCATATGGCGTCTACATCAAAGTTATGACTGAAAGTTGGGACTTCTACGACTTTTCAGTTTCGGATGTAAACATGATGTTTGAGAAAAGTCAGGGTTTCCATACTTAAGGACAGTTTTTTTTTGAATATTTTGACCGTTTGAGACTGTATTTTCGAGTTTTTGCGCCGGAGGCTATGGTCAATTTTTCAAAAATACCATCAAAAGTCAGAAAAAAACCCTCACTTTCAGCCCCTAGCAGCTTTTAGTCGTACTGCCGGTCCGTATACCGTACACACGGGTCAGGGTTTGGTACTTTAACACTGTAAACAGCGCAGTATATGGCTGTACCTCTCAGTGAATGCATACAGGAATGGTGGAGACATAGAACGGGTGCATCCACATTTGTTGAACCGACTCCCCTGCAACCCCCTACCATACCTTTCGTACCCATACCATCTTCCTCGGCCACGACCGACGGATGACGAGACAGAGGAAGATTAGCTACTTACGCTCGTATTACGTACACAACAGTATATCGGCGCAACCACTGATTTTCTGCACGAAACCCTAACCTTCCTTCACCGTAATATACATTTACCCCACCACCAACATGAATCCCAACCACACTTCCACCCCACCGACAGTTCCCATGTCCGAGGCCATCTCCCCATTGATCTTGACGGGGATGCCTGAGCCTACCATTGCCGCCCCCCAGAAGATGGCGACGGAGTGGGCGCCACACTCAACCAGGGGTTTATACCAACCTTCCGCTGTCACCTTCAGCCCCCACGGCTTCCCGATGGTGACGGAGACCACACCCCAGGTCGGATGGCCACCGGTGCAGCCACACCCTCTGCAAGTGAGTGTGATGGGACCTCCTGCCTCCTTCCACCCTCCCACCGGCGTCAGCAGCGACTGGGCGGGTCTGGGCCGGCCAAAATCCGAACTCGTCGTACGACATGGAACGCAGGCAGCATGTACGACCAGCACCCACAGCTGCACCCGCAATACTACCCTCAGCCCATGCCGTACCACACCCCGACGTCGTACGACCCATCCATCGCTGGCGGCTGAACCTCACCCCGAGGGTTGGCTATTGAGGCGCCTTCCCCATCAATGCTCCACACCGAACAGCAACGCCTTTGGTGGATTCAGATGGAGAGACATCTGCAGACGTCTGCGGCCCCGTCGACGGTGTTGCCATCGACTTCGGCACGCCCCGGCAACTCCACCGATCAGGAAGACAGTCCCATACAGCCTGACGAGGAGGTGCGTACGAGAACCGACAATCTGGATGAGAATGGTCGACCTCGCTCTTCTCCCACTTAAGCCGTATTCCTCGGGCACCACCATCGACTCGACGGACGCTGGGGAAACTGCTGTGCCACACCGGAAACCGTCACGCCATCGTCGACGATCGTCCGGCCCCCACTCATTGATCAAGAGCCTGCCCTCTCCACCGAGATCCTCAGGGGAAGGTTCAGGTGGCAGACCTTGTACATCCCCGACCCCGACCGTGTTGGACCACGACAGCGAAGAATCGGGGAGTGGGACCTCCTCTAGCTCATCCCGGCCTTCTCGGAGATCACATGGAGGCGACACCACCAGGCGGTAACGCCGAAGGAAGAGGGGATGGAGCAGATTATCGGAATCAGGAGGCGCGGAGACAGGCCCAGCTCACCGCTAAGATCGCTGCGGAACAAGTGGAGGCGGTAGAACGGCGCAGCCGGGAGCAGTTACAGATGTTCTTGGCGGAGCAAGCTGCCACGGACGCCGACCAGGAGAAGGCGTCATCCGACCGGCTTAGGGACGCATTGAGCGCTATCGTGACGGCCCACAATGATTCGCAAGATGCTTTGGCATTGGCTCGTGCGGAGACGGCGCAGCTTCGTGGTGAACTTGAGCGGCTGATCGCGAGGCGTACGAAACTGGAGCAGCAACTGGCGGAGCCCCGAGTCCACTCCCTGACTTACGCCGCTGGCCGCTCCGTGATCGACCTCACCCCTCGGAACGCCGCCCCCGTTTGCGATCCCGACGAGGCGACTAGCGCGGCCCCTGTACATGGCTCCATCCGTTCTATGCGTAAAGATCCTGCCTCCCGAGCTATTGTCCGACGCCGCGACAGTGTGGACACCCAAGTCATACACCTCTCCGCTCCAGCGACGAGGTGCTGCACCGACACTCCGACAGACCGACCGGCGATGCGGTGGGACTCCAGCCCCACCAAGTACGCCCCTCCTCAACGTCGCAATGGGAAGGCGCCAGCCAACCCACCTACCGACGGCGTTGGTGGCAACAAGGACGGCGACGAAGGTGGGAGCGCTGGAGGCAGCGACCACGCCGACGATCAACCAGGGCCCGGTGAGCGAGCTCTCCCATCGGCACCCCGATCCATAGCCCCGGTGTCGCAAACACGTGCACACGGAGGGACCAACGGTTCCGAGCGCTCACACGACAGGAGCACGGCATAGATATGCACACCACTGGCTCAGCTTTGCAACAACTGCGAGTTACACCCTGGTTCCTGACGAAATATGCGTTCACAGAAATTTTAAAGTTTTCCCTTCTGTCTATCTCACGTGTTCCCTGACTTGCAAGCCCAAATTTCTAACATCCCCCATCTGTAGCTACCGCCATTAGCACAGACAAAAAAATGCTTGGGCTTGTGCCTACTCTGCACACTCCGGCGTTTCACCATCTGCTGCGAACCTGTCCATGCTGAAAGTGAACATAGCCACACCACTGAGTTCTCCTCCTCGTAGCAACTTAGCCCTCAACAGCGGGTTCTTGAAGACCAGCGCCCACATGAATCTGCGCCCGATTGGTCCATGCTCAAGGTGATCAATAACGTGAAGTCGGCCAGCATGACTGAGGTGACGGAAGTACTTCGCCCTGCTCTCGGTCATGTCCGTCATGTAGTGCGATGGCACGTGTATACAAGCCACCTTCTTGCTGGCCAGCACTGCAAGCGGCAAGGCGATGTCCAGCACCGCGAACCATGGAGATGTCACGACGGCGTCACACACTCCATATTTCTTCCTCCAGGCGCGATAATTACCTGGCTGCAAGGCATTGCGCGCCTCAGGCCAACCCAACTGAGGGTTCCAATCATTGTTCATGAAGCTGAGGTGCTTCCACTCATCCTTCATCACCTTGCTGAAGATCACCTCTGTGCCAGCCCATGGGTCTCAAGCACTGCGCAAGCTCGTACAATCCAGCTCCCGAGCCAAGCGCATCACTTCGTGCGGCCCCATCATCACCAACTCCAGACCCCAATCTAAGCTAGGTGCTGGCGCTCTTGACTTGTGCCCTGCTCATCTTGGTCACGTCACCACGCTTCTCGATCTCCTCCTTCGTCATGGCTGGCACCTTCTCTGCATGGCGCAACTCCTTTGCCCTCGCCTGCTGCTCGGAGCATTTCCGGCTCAGAATGGTGCGGTGACCCTCATGCAAATGGCCTGGCATCAGCTTCTTAACCACCTCGGCCAGCGACCCCTGTTCTCCCCACTCGATGCGGTCCGGCAGGTCTCCCATACGGCCCTCATCAGCGACCAACTGTTCCTTCGTAGATGCCGGCCAAGGTTGGCCGGCATCCTTTTTCACAATCCTCATTGGCCCCACATCAGCTGCCAGCAGCCTAGCATCGGCACCAATACCCACGATAAAGCCTATCCAACACCAGGTGGGAAGGATGTCATGGCCTGATCGCGTCATGCTGACCTGAAATCGCGACCTGACCTCATCAAGGCGTGACACAAGCGTTGCCACGCTCGTGTCGCCGGCGATTTCTGGCGAAATCGCTTCCTCACGCCACGTCAGTCGTCACGCGTTGTCGCTCGCGGGAGGAAAACTGTTACCTCACGGAAATTCATATGTCGCTTTGTACAAAATCTGTCGTTTTCTACAGTTTTCCCATGTACTTAAATATGGAATTTACCACAGGTCCCATGCCATCTTCACTGAAAACGTGAAAAGTCCATTCTATATTTTAAAGCATACAATTATATTATTGTATTATTGTATTATTGTTTAAAGCATATAATCGTATAATCATATAATTATATAAAGAAATCCATCAACCCCACCCCCCTCAACCCCCCACATAAGTATTATATTTAATAAGATTTGATTTATTTTATTAATGTGGGGGAAGATAAATTAAATCAACTATGGGGGGCGGGCGGGTGGAGGGTGTTTTTATTATTATTTCGGCAACGGAATAAAATCGATAGGCACGATTTCTGCGATTAATCGATAAAACAATATCGGGCGTCAATACCCGACTTTTATGTCCATGGATCCGTCCGGCTCCTCCCCCACCCCCTGCGCGGCTATCGACATATCCAACCTCCCCCCCCTCCCCACCTTCCCCCCACCATATCGCCCTCGTCTCCATACCAGACAGTATGTTATAAATACAAATATAAATATAATACTTGTGTATATTATGACGTACAGTAAATATATTAGATTCCGTAATTTCTTTATATAATTATATGATTATACGATTATATGCTTTAAACAATAATACAATAATATAATTGTATAGAATGGACTTTTCACGTTTTCAGTGAAGATGGCATGGGACCTGTGGTAAATTCCATATTTAAGTACATGGGAAAACTGTAGAAAACGACAGATTTTGTACAAAGCGACATATGAATTTCCGTGAGGTAACAGTTTTCCCGCGAGCGACAACGCGTGACGACTGACGTGGCGTGAGGAAGCGATTTCGCCAGAAATCGCCGGCGACACGAGCGTGGCAACGCTTGTGTCACGCCTTGATGAGGTCAGGTCGCGATTTCAGGTCACCATGACGCGATCAGGCCATGACACCCTTCCCACCTGGTGTTGGATAGGCTTTATCATACCGACTACCCACGTATTGGGTACATCGCGATGTACCTAACTATACGTGTACGTTTAATGCCGCGGTAAGCCAAATTCTCGACGCGGGGTCGTGTGGCCCATTTCAGCCATTGTTGACATGTCCCTTTTGGTCATGAAGGATTTGGTTTATGGTGTTTAGCTCAATACGATAGTCTAGGCAGGTCATCAATATTGACAATTTCCAGAAAATGTACATTTTCAAAACTCCGAAAATCTTAGGTACATCCCTTAGGTACATCGCGTTTGATGCATGTGTGCGACCGCTAAATGATGGATATCGATGCATATTTGTTACAATCAGGGTACATTGCCTATCGTGGCGGGCCGGCCCGGGGCCGCTCGACACCGCTCCGGGCCGCTGGCAGGCCGATGCTTTACCCTGCTCTGGGCCGACGCCCGCCAAAGGGTAAATGAGGGATAATGGGTATCAGCCACCCTGGCCGACAGGTGGCCGCTGCTTGAGCCGATCGATATTCGACCTAGGCCGGGTTGGCCGATGTGTGGCCGCTGGATTCGATAATTCGCGCACAACGACATCGACATCCAACAGTCTTACACACCGCAGAACACCGTCAACCACTTGTTTTCACACCTTCCAACATCTTCAAACTCCGTCGCCAGAACGAACGCAAACGAATTTCTGAAGCGTAAACGATATGGGACTTTACACTATGCTGGGTGTGCTTCTCACTTTGTTATGTGTGGCTCGTTGTGCACCGTTTCAGTGGGGTTCGGATCCTACTAGTTTGTCTAATCAGGGCGCGTGTGCCACCTCTGACCCGTGCGCGTCTCATTCGCCTGATAACAGCACTGTCGTGGATCCCAACTCAGAGGACAGTTGCAGTCCTCGCATCTATTTCGAACTTGTGCGCGTGAGAACGCACCGGATAGTGCGGCATGTGAACAATCCCCAAAATCGGGGCGGCTGTCTGTACTTTCTGGAAAATAGTTTTTGGTCGTTTTGGTGGCGACATCATTCGAATTTGGTCTAGCCACCTTCTTAGATCGATTGCGCATACATCAAAGCCTCTAGGAGCACACTTATACGGCAGGCGACGGCACCCGAGAGTGCGGCATGTGAACAATCCCCAAAATCGGCATGCGAGTGCGATGACACGCAAATAATAGTGATGCAAAAAAAAAGTTGGCCGATAGTTGGCCGTCGCAAGCGACCATGAGGAAGCGAGGTGAAAGCTTGGCCACTTCGGCCGAAGGCCGGCCGATGAATTGCCGGCCGTAGGCCGGCTTGGCCGATGGCTGGCCTATGAAAATAGCGAATGCGGGCCGTTGGGGAAAAGTAAGGCTATGTTCTCTGGTTACAATGGTATTTAACACCCCTTAGGGCAGTTGTGATTTCAGGGGTTTGCATTTAAACACTCAAGCACGCCTTCACCCAACACGCATTTGTAGGTACCTATAACTGATCCCACAACATGCGCATTCACGAAAATTGATATTTCGCCTTAGGCGTTCGCACGTACGAGTGAACGATATTCATCAGGTAGGGTTAGAGGCTTGTATGAACACCGTCGGAGAACTCAGGAACGAACGTCGGGTTTCTGCCGTTCGCTTGCGGAACTCCGCTTGGAGTCGAAGGCTGCAGCGTGTGCCTTCACTTCGCGTCCTTGGAGGAGCTGCCCTATTGCGCGACGAGCGGCCATGTTGGAACCGGATGCCGCGAGCGAGGTCAATAGCGCGGAGGGGCAATATTTTTTTTGGATTCTCCAACTACATAATAAGAATTAAAGTTTATCGAGGTCTACTACCAGGATCCAGCAGAACGTTCGCAGAGAGTAAAATGACGAGCTTGCCGAATATGACGGGAAACCATTTATTTTGACCTGGGGTTTTTCGTTTTCTTCAAAAAAGTGATTTTGAATACATCAGAGCGTATATCATACGGATCGGATACGAATGTTGGATCGTAATATCGATAGAAGAGGGTGTCTAATGGTTAATTGCCACTACAAGTGGCACAACACGTCGGATTTGGGCCTTGATTTGATATGTGCGGCTTAGGTACATCGTTATGTACCTAAGGCCCTTGGGTACATCCCTATGTACCGAAGGGTAGTGGGCACCAAGCTTCTCCTTGATGTTCAACTTCATCTTGCCCATCTTCTCCACCAAGCTCTGCTCTTCCATCTCAGCTGCAGACACCTCGGCTTCGGTGTTCGGGCACCTCGGACAGAGCCGCCAGTCACCGCCAGGCACATGCTTCAGCGCTGGCGTCAAGCACCAAATATAATATCCCCGGTTGCACGCGTCGCACAACAACATGGAAGCTTCTCCATCGGTCCTCCTGCACACCTCACACGGAGGGTGCTTGCTTGAAACTGCACGACTGCAGTCGTACTGATCCTTCACTTGCAGATGGCAAGGCGCGATGTTCTGCATGGTGCTCTTCTCCCTGAGCCTCGTACTGTCCTCCAGCATCACCACTCCATCCTTCTGCACTTTGACCAGTTTGAGGATGGCTGGCTTGGTGGCGACCTTCATCCCTGTCCTCGGCTTCTGTCTGATGTACACGAAGTCACCAGCCTTGAACAGATGAGGTTTAGGGGCGTGACCTCCTCCTCTCCTGCTTTCGTACAACAGCGTGTCTCGGTGTTCAGCTACTTCGAGGCTGCACCCCGCAGTGACCAGCATCCTCTTACTTAACCATCATCGCCCTCCGCAGCAAGTCTCTCACCTGGGTGTCATTGTCATCGAGAATGTCCTTCTCGAAGTCCATGGCTGGCATTCCCTTCAAGTCTGGCGGCACCACTGCCTTCTGTGCGAACAGCAGATTGAAGGGTGAAACCTTCGTGGACTGCTGCCTGGCCGCGTTGTAACCAAGTGACAGGGACCACAACAGCTCGTCCCACTCCCAGTCCAATCCCTTCTCAAGGGCCATCTTCTTGAAACAGAACTTGATGGTCTTGACCACCCTCTCTGTCAGCCCGTTGCCTTCTGGAGATTTGGGCGATGTCACCCGTCGGTCGATCATACACTGTCGACAGAGGTCGTCGAACTCACCCTCGAACTCCGTGCCCCCGTCCACTAGCTAGGCACTCGGCTGGCGCCCCGAACACAGCTAGCACGCGTTGCCTGAAAGCGTTGGCTATCGTGGCAGCCTCCTTGTTAGGGATGGGCACACAGTTGATGAACCGGCTGTACTGTAGTGCTCAACCATGATGGGCACTCTGTTGTTGCCTGCCTTCGCCGTCTTCACTGTGGGCCGAGCAAGGTCCAAAGACCATCTGTGCATGAAGGACTTGATCTCGAGAGGGCTCGGCATGGCCTCCTCCCGAGCATAGTGCGTCTTCACCCTCTGGCAGGTCTCACACTGTGTGACCACTGCCTGCACATCCTGACTCAAGTCTGCCCATCAGTTGCGTTGTCACAAGAGGTTCAGGGTGCGCCTGATGCCCCAGTGACCTGTTCTGGTGTGGTATTCCCTTACCAGCTGAAGACGGTCACCTGGCTTCGGCACCCTTAGCTCTTTTCCAGCTCGAGTGATCATAATATAGATCTCGTCGGTGGCCTCGTCCCATCGGTGATGTGAAGCCCTCTTCTTGACTTTTCGTGCGACGTCGTCAGTTAGCTCCACCGTGCCTTTGGACTTGAGCCAGGAAAGAATCCACTCGTCATCATGGATGTCCTTGTGATCCTCGCGCTGCACATCTTGAAATGCCACGTTGGCCATCAACCCGATGAGCCTAGCCGTATCCTCGAGCCTAGTGAGTCTCATCGATGGGTTTCTCCTGTGCAGTCGGCCTCCAAGCAGGCTCAGGCGTCCTCTCCTCGTCATCCACTGTCTTCTGGTTAGCTCTCACGAACTTCGTCTCATGAAGGGTCCTGCACTTCCCCACGTCGAAAGATTCTAGTCGTCCACCTTTCTGCCAGCCTTTCCTACGTGGAATGACAACATGTGCGCCCAATCCATGGGTGCCTTTGTGTCCCCGCGAGCACATCTGCTGCAGCTTCCTCTCCCAGTCTTCATGGCTGATCCCTCGTGCCTGTTGCCTGGTGTAGCTGCTCGACCTAGCAATCCACTCCGCTGCTGTGGCATGAAGTGGCCCCTGTGGTAATAACGTAAGAGTGGTCTCTGCGTTAATAATGTAATTCGTGTCATCGGTGAATAATGAGGGGGCGAGTACCCCCGCTCTTGGCCGCCTCTATTTGTCGCGGGCCTCTCACTCTTCACATGATGATGATGCGGATGATGGATACCAGGGGGGTTTATTTTTTCCCCACCTGTACGTTCACGTGTCCCAGGGGAATTCCCAGGAGTAAACTATTATCCTCTATTATCTTGAGGAATCATATCATATATTCAGATATACTATTTAACATAAACCCAGACAGCAAGAGTTATATCATTTGCTGTCCAAGTCTGAGAGACCAACTCAGTGATCTCTCTTTATTCACCACTCTGAGCTCACAGATTATTTCCCCAACTGTTCGCTCAAGCAATGTCACATCCACTCACTATTTTCCCTAATAGTTCGCTACTCTTATTCTCATCGAAATCAGACCCCCCTACTATGGGTGTCTCAGCAGGTACGTCGTGCCTCCTGGCACAACTCTCCCCCCGTTAGGAGTGGACTTTCCCCTGAAACCACGACTAAAGCATAATCACACATACAATAGCGTACAGGGGTCTCGTGATTCCTCTGCTCATCAGCGTAGCAGAAGGCTTCACCAAGGATCACGCTGCCAACGCTCATCCCGGATTCACCCAACCGCACACAACCGATATCTAAGGCAGGTCTTCAGTCTTCGTCTTCTCCTTCGAAACTCTACTTGCCGTAGATCGGTTGCACTCGGTCCAAGGGTTATGACCGTAACATCGTTTACTTTCCTGCACCTCCAAAAGTCAAGTGCTAGAACAGATGCCGCAGTAGACCCTCGGGAACTGGATACACTGCGTGTGACTTCTGCATCCCCTTCCGATGACCACTAGGTCCCAGTTGTGCGGTATCAGGGTGAACTCCTTTTGCACGTCGATGCGAACACGGAGTCGCTGCAGAGCATTGCAGCAAGGGTTCGGGCGGAGGCGAGCTCGTCCATATACACGTAGGTTTCATGTATCGTTTCCCATACATGCAGTAGGTGCAAGTGAGGGGCGCCGGTAGATGGCTCATTACTGGCCTGAAACGCAGGGCGTCAGGGTAACGGCCCATCGGGTTCTCCACGAACCAGTGTTGAGGTCGGAGATACTCGATGATGTCTAGAGTGCGTTGTACGCACGCGTCCGCTGTGACGAAATTGGGTGGACCTCCCGTGGTGCGGGCCTGACTGTACTGGGTACAAGGAGGGTTTGCCCATACCACGTCGAAGTACCCTGGGGGATACCTCCAATAATCCCAGCTCTCAATGTCCGTCACGTGAGTCGGCCGCCAAAGCGGGTCAGCGTCCAGAGTTACCGATCTCGAGGCTGGGAAGCAGCGGGTAAACTCCTTTTCCACGGAGCCTGTTCCACTGAACATTGCCAATATCCGTACTGACCGAGTATCAAGATAGTGCAGCGAGGGTAGTGACATAAGTGACCTCGCCCTCGCTCGACATTCCACGTTGTTTCCAAGGAAGGCACTCGTCGGCGGGGTTCTCAAACTCCTCCTCCCAGGGTCTCGTCAACAGGTAGGCTAAAGAGGCACCTGACGCTACCGCGGCAGAACTGGGTGTATTACGGCGTTGCTCTCGACGACGTAATGCAGCGTCACGTACCTGGCCCTCCATGGCCAGACGTTCGGTCTCAAAGTCCTTCAGCTGCTGCAGAGGTGCTCCACGCTCCAGCTTGTCTCGAGTCCTCCACGAATCGTGAGCCTTTGAGTAGCCCGTCCAGCGTACCTTCCATTCCACAATCTCCTTTCCTCGGGAGATGCGAACTCGTCGAGCCAGAATGCGATCCACATGGGCCTCGCGCTGTCCATCAACTATCACCGCCTCTGGGATTGCTGGCTGTCGGCGTGACGCGGACGCATCTGCCCCTCCCACGTATGGCTTCAGTCGATGTTGTGCGAACACATCATGTATACGCCAGCGTGGGGGGAGCTGCAGTCGATACAGTAAAGACCGGTATATAAGAAGCCGGGGAAATTTTGCCAGCGGCTGGCTTCTTAATCGACGGTCATGGATTTGCCTTTGCCAGCGTGGGCACGTTTCTTAATTTGGCAAAATCCTGCCCATCGGAAATCCAAATCCAGCGTGTGCCGCTTCTTAAATCGGCAAAATTTTCTGATTCCAGATTCGCCAACGTGATCCAGCGCTCAGCTTCTAATCTTGGGGGTCCAACTTCTGACTGTCGACCAGCGTCGAAGATCTTAATTTCGGCTTTTAAAACCCAGAAACCGACACACAGACTTGTAGACCCAGCGGTGACTTCTTATTTCAGGTGTATTTCTTGGAGCTCACAGAGCTCTTGTAGGATGGATCCAGCAGTGAAGGCTTCTTTGCAGCAATTGAAGCAGCTGTTAGACCGCGGTGAAATTAGCAGTTCCGACTTCAAAGCCGAGAAAAGCAAGCTATTGTCACTCGCGGGCGGATTTGTATACGCCCTGACAAACGCGATTCAATCCGAGTTAAAAGAGCTGGCAGAATTTTTAGCGCTTGAAATATTAGACACCTCTGAGTATGTCGCACAGAAGCGCAACGTTTTGGACGGAACAGTGTCCAAGACACAGGACATTCCAGCACTCAGCAGTGATGCTCAGCAGTCAGAGATTACTTTCGAAGTCGAGACGCATAAGACCGCCCACAATCGATACCATGTCATGATGCATACGTAATGAGAATACTATTGTGTACCTTCAGTACTGCATATGCATTGTGCTTGTGATCATCCAAAACTTCTCAAGTGTATTGAACCTTAATAATGGTTGCATTCTTCGAAGTATAGATATACATATATACATATAGATATATATATATCGATACGTTGTATACGATTAATTGAGAACGAGTTCACTGGATCGATATTCATGATACGGCTTCTTAAATCGATCATTTTAATGTAGCCTCTTCTCGAAATTCCAGCGGTATAGCTTCTTAAAATGGCATTTTTCCTATCGCCATCCGTTTTTTTTCCAGCGGCTGGCTTCTTAGCCGGCTTCTTAATTTTTGGGCAAAAAGCCAGCGGCTGGCTTCTTATAGCCGAGCTTCTTATATACCGGTCTTTACTGTACGCCACCGGAGCACCTCGGTCCGCCTCCGGAAGACCCGCCTGCATGCCACTGTAGAACCGCTCCGTCACCGCCAACGGCCCATGCCAGCGCTTGCTGAGCTTCCTGCAGAGGGACCTGTCCATGCGCTTCTCCGCGAGGTGCTTGGCCTCTACCCAGACGAGGTCCCCCACCGCGTACTCCCGCTGCCCGTGGCGCTGATCGAAGAGATCCCGCTGCCGCTGCTGTGCCAACTCCAGTCTACCCCGCGCGTCCCGCAGCTGCGACGAAAAACGAAACGCCCATTCATGTGCGGTCCCCACCCCTCCTTTGCGTCGCCCATCGGTAGACTGGGAAGCTTCCAGAAACATGTCAAGCTGTGACATGGGTGACACACCATAGCACAACTCGAAGGGGGTGAAACCGGTTACGTCACTGCGTGAGTCGTTGATAGCAAACTCGACGTTGGTTGCGTACAGGTCCCAGTCCTCCGGATTATCATCGACGAAGGAGCGAAGCATATCTTCCACGACCCGGTTGGTGTGCTCCGCCTGACCATCAGATCGGGGGTTGTAAGGGGTGGTCATCGCCACCTTGATCCCCACCAGCCGCATCAGCTCTTTCGAGAACGCGTCTTGGAAGCGTGGGTCCCGGTCGCTGACAATTTTCATAGGCGCGCCATGCTGCCTCCACACGGTGTCGAAGTAGATGCGAGCAATAGTGGCTGCCGAGCTGTCCCCGAAGTTAATGGGGACCACGTGGACCATCTTCGAGAGCTTACATGTGAAGGCGACGAACGCGTCGTTCCCTTGCTCGGTCAAAGGTAGACCAGTGACAAAGTCCACACCCACGTCCTGCCAGTTCCGCGACGGTATCGAGTGCGGGTTAAGCAGTCCATCCGGGTATGACGATCGGGGTTTCACAGCCTGACAAGTGGGGCAGGACGCCACCCAAGCCCCCACATCATCCGAGGCGTTCTTCCACCAGAATCGACGAAGAACCCTTTCAAGTGTCTTGTCGCGCCCTGTGTGACCCGCTGCCAGGGAGTCGTGGGCTTCGCGGAACACAATCTCCCGGAGAGGCGAGTCCTCACCCAGGACCAGCTGGTAGTGACCTGCGGATACTCGCCACAACACTTCACCAACAATGCGAAAGTGCTTCATGCTGTGATGGGGAGCTGATTGTACTTGCTCCCGCAGAGTACGAAGGGGCCCGTCTCGGTTGTACTCGTCCGGCAGGGCCTCAAGGAAATCTCCTCCAGAAACTGTACCCTGCGCGTCCCGCATTTCCGACGCCTTGCCCGCATCAATAACTGGCGGGGGCACACGCTGGTGTCGAATCCTCTGCGGTCTCGACCTCGAGGGTGGAGCATACACCACCAGCACCGGCCATGGGAGGTCCTGCAACACTCCATCCGTTCCTTTAAACAGTTGGGTGGGATTTCCTTGAGAGTCATGTGTGGGGATGACCTCCTCGATACGCATCCCTGCGCGTCTGAAAAGCTTCCGCCACTGCGGCATGCGTGACTGTAGGTCCGGCAGCAGGAACACTGCAGAGGTGTTCTCGGGGTCCTGCCGCCACTCATGCACGTAGGTGCGGAGTACAGCCTCGATGGTGATATGGTCGCTGTCATGTGGGGGGCTGCACCACACGTGAAGTCCTCTCCACTGCTCCTTCAGGCAGTTTTCCCAGTATTTGTCCACCAGCCGACCGCGGCCTTTTGGTCCGCAACAGGCTTCCACGTCGAGCTTCCCGTATTTTGACTGTAGCCGTTCGAACAACGCCTGGTGCAACCGCCCCGCTGCCTCCTTCCGCGATTGAGACGCGCTCTTCGCAGGGGGCTTCCTCGTCCTGGGGGCGTCAGTCAGAACCACCGTCGGAGGTGTTGCCGGCTTTACTGCCTCTTGCTGGGGCGGCGATTTGGTGTTCGACCGCAAGCGAGAGGCCACCGTGCCGCTGGGGTGCCCCATCTGGACCTTGGCTGACACCTGCGGCGGAGTCTGTGCAGGCGCTATGGGTGCCTGGCACCCCGACGTCCCTCCCGCAGGAGGTAACCCAGTTTTTGACCGGGTGCGTGAGGCCACCACGCCACAAGGTTGCCCTGAGGCCTCCGTTGGCATTTCCAATGCCGCCTTCCCCGGTAGCTTGGACCGTCCCTTCGCGCGAAGGGACTTGAAGGCCCCCCGAAGAGCCCTTGCACTCTTCTTCAGGGAAGCACGCTGAAACGTCAGTGTCGCCCCTCTCGTGGGGGGCACTGTGACCTCCGTCAGGTGGTCCGCGCCGGGGTGTTTTCGCACCCCTCCAGCGTCTGATGTGACCTCCGTCGGGAGATCCGCGCCAGGGTGCTGCATCTGCACCCCTCCAGCGCCTGCTGTGACCTCCGTCAGGTGGTCCGCGCCGGGGTGCTCAGTTTGCACCCCTCCCGCGTCTGATGTTGTGACCTCCGTAGGGAGATCCGCGCCAGGGTGCTGCATCTGCACCCCTCCAGCGCCTGCTGCGACCTCTACCGGGAGGTCCTCGCAAGAGTGCTCAGCCCGCGACCCTCCAGCGTCTGATGTGACCTCCGTCGGGAGATCCGCGCCAGGGTGCTGCGTCTGCACCCCCCCAGCACCCGCTGTGACCTCTATTGGGAGGTCTTCGCAATGGTGCGGGACTCGAAGCTATTTAGCGCCAAGTTGGGACTCCATAGCCAACTCCGCCAGCTGCAGAGTGTCCACCGCGTCCAACCAGCTGTTCACCTCAGCAAGCTGGGTCAGGGTGCCCAAGGCTGGGCCCTCCTCAAAGAGGCCGGAGGTATCTAACACAGAGAGGGGGTCTTTCGGGAGGTCCGACTTAGCGTCGAGAATGCCGGCCTCCTTCAAGCCCTCCCGGGGCGTCTTCGCAGAGTAGTCGGGTCGCCGTGACAAGGCGTCTGGTACCAGTAGCAGGGTCCATTCCACGTACTCCATGCGGGGGACCCCCACCTCCACGAGATCCATGTACCATCGTGCCGGCCGCCGACTCAGCTCCCTCCCCGGTTCCATCAGCCATTCCAGTGGCCGGTGGTCGCCTTGCAGCTTGAAGGCGGTGAAGATCAGGTAGTGCCGCCAGGTCACCGTGGTGAAGTCCGCAGAGCTCCCTCTCGCCCGTGTGGTAGTTCTGCTCAGCCGCGGAGAACTGCCGGCTCTCGTAGGCTATCGCCTTAAGTCCTTCACCACAGTCCTGCATCAGGACTCCACCCAGCGCCACCCCACTCGCGTCGGTCTGCACTACGAAGGGGGTTGATCCGTCCGCTGCGGCCTTCACGTTCGGCAGGGCCAGAACGGGGGCGTCCACCAGTGCTGCTTTCAGCTCTTCGAAGGCCCACTGCTGCTCAGGGCCCCATCTCCACTCCACTTTGTTCTTGGTGAGCATGGTGAGGGGCTGCGCGATGTCGGAGAAACAATGAATGAACCGACGATAATGACCGGCTAGGCCCAGGAACTGCCGGACGTGAGTGGCGTTCTCCAGCGCCGGCCAGTCCCGCACTGCCGCCACCTTGTCGTGCTGCGGCTTGCAGCCCTCACTGGACAGGGTGCGCCCAAGAAACCTCAAGGACTCCTTCAGCATCTGCGCCTTAGAGGCCTTGATGTATACTCCTTTCTCACGACAGGTCTGAAGGAAGGTACGGACATTGTCGTAGTGTTCTTGGACTCCACCCTTCGAGAATACCACCACATCGTCGATGAAGATTCGGACGAAAGGTAAGTGTCCCAAGGCTCTCTGCATCCTCCGCTGGTACTGTGACGGGGAATTCTGCAATCCATGTGGCATCACCAGCCACTCGTAGGAGCCCATCTGGGTGGTGAACGCTGTCTTCTCCACGTCTTCCTCAGCCATGGGGACTTGCCAGAATCCATCCACGGCGTCGAAGGAGGAGAAGTGGGTGGCGCCCTGCGTCTCGTCGAACATCAACTGAATGTCCGGCAGCGGGTACCGATCTCTCACTATTTGAGAGTTCAGCTGGCGGTAACCCACCACCAGGCGCAGCGTGTTACGCTGGCCCGGTTTGGGTACCATGAGACATGGTGCCGCGTAAGGACTGGATGAGGGTCTGATGTAGCCCTTCTCCACCAGCCGCTCGATGCGTTCCCGCAGTTGCCGAAGCTCTTCCACAGACATGCGGTAGGGACGGCGAAATGGGGGTCCTCCCTCCTTGTCCGGCTTAAGGGTGACTCTGGCCTCATCCTCCATCGACCGCCGCAGTTTGGACATCATGGGGAGGGCGTCACGCAGCTCCTCGGAGAACTCCTCGAAGAGTGCCCGGAACTTCTCCTTCCAGCGGGGTGCCACCTTGGCGTCCCTCGTGTCCTGCGGGATGTCTTTGGCGGTGCCCCCAGTATCCGGGGGTTCCAGCTTCCCCTGAGTGCTGGCCACAGGCTTCGCATCAGCTGCAGTGTCCACCGAGAGGCATACTGCCTCGGCCTCGACCGCGAGGAGTTCCGCGTCGGGATGATCCCCGGCTGCAGTGGCAGCGTAGGCCGAATCGTGCTCGCTGCCGTCCCTGCGCGCCATCATAAGCCACGCCGGCTGAGCGGAGGCGTCGCCCGTGAGCCTTTGCGTCTCCGCGTACAGGAGGTGCTTGCGCAGTGCACAGCCGTCAGGAAGACCTCATCGATGAGTCCGGCACGGTTGTCTCCGCGCCCACCAACGCTTTTACCCGGGTTGCAGCCAGCGATGGTCACGAGCTCTTTACCCCCCCCCTTCGTCCTACGCGCGAAGGACACGGAGCCGTGACCGGCGTAATCCAACATGATGGGAGAAAGGCTACGCAGCCATTTCCCCCCCAGCACCACGTCCACTTGGATCCCGAGTGGCAACACCCGCATGGCCATGGCCGACTCATTATAGGTGGAGCCCGCTGCGGTGGGGGCCGTGAACTTCGAGTAGGCCACAGCCCCTGTGGTCTTTACCAACCCGTCCGCCAGCGTGACCTTCATCCGCGGGCCCTGCCGTACGCGTAGGCCACAACGTCGTACGCAGTCCTCAGACACGAAGTTGTCCGAGGCACCAGAGTCCACGAGCACCTTGACAAGCTTGCCACGCAGATACGCGTAGAAGACTAACAGCAGTGCTCCTTCCTCATCATGAGCCACAGCGAGCTGAGATGCCCACAGCACACCCCCGTCACGCAGGATGCGCTTGCAACGGCCGACACCCATGCGCGTGTCGTTGTCATTCCCACACTCCTCATCACCATCATCGTCGTCATCATCATCCTCCGTTAGTGGATGACTGAGCATGTCTTCTTCCTCAGTGTCTCCCTGCAGGGGATGAGTGTCCAGTGCGTGAATTTCCTCTAGGGCCCCAGTTTTGGCCAGCTGCTGGGTCATGCTGTCCTCGACCTCACCAGCGTCCGGCGCCGCCGGGTCTGCACCCCGCTGCTGGCCCCCGTCTGTAGCCATTTGCTGGGTCAAATTGTCCTCCAGGTGCTCCGGAGACTCGTTCACTGGTCCACCCTCCAGTACTTTGCCAGGAGTCACGGCATCAGGCGGTGTAATCTCAATCGGCTGCTGGTCCGGCTGCTCACCAAAGAGGTCCGCCCTCATCTCTGCAGGAGTCACCGCTGACTGCCTTTCACGGTACTGGTGCACCCTGTACAAGCTGCACCATGCATCCGGCATCCCGGGGATGTCCCCCCCTGTGCCAGGGATGGTCCCCGTGGCCGAAACAGAAGCCGCGGGCACTCCCACGGAGTTTCCACCAACATCCCCCGTAGCCCAAGGGTAGGGGGGCGAGTCCATGACGGCCAGTGATTCCTCCGCCGGCATCCCACGCTGTCGGCCGCGCCAGCGCAGAAGGCCCTCCGCCTCCCACGCGCGGTGCCCTATCGGGGCATCCTGCTCCAAGGCGTCAGCCTGCTCCGCCGGAGTCATCTCGTCCCACGCAAGGCATAGATCGTGGGCCCGTGTCTCCGCCAGGTCAACACACTATTCGATGAAAATGACATTATCATATGTCATTTTTGGATTTATATATATTTCATAAAAATCAGGGTTTAGTGATATTTATGCGCGAAATAGGGATACATAAAGGCAACAAACTAGAAAAGTGCAGTATGCGTACAATGAAAACACCGAAATATGCATACATGTATCATTATTTATTCAAATGTTTACGAGCAGAGTACTTTTCACCCTAAACGAAGAGTCACACTTTTTTTTTCTTTTCTTTTTCACCCTAAACCGTCGAGGCATGACTGATACTATCAGTCAGGGCGGTCGACAAATCCTGCTAATTTATTCAGCATTCTCTTCGGTCTCTTCTCCTACTTCTTCGTCCTCCGACGAGTCAACAGTGGCTGCTTCCTTCCCCTTGCTTCCTCGTCGGTTCACTCTTCTTTTTGGGCTTCGTCTCGGCATCCTGATCGGGCTCGGCGTCGAAATTGGTCAGCCGTTGCTGCGCAGAGCTGACCATGTACTGGTCGTGGTCGAAGCCGATCGCGTTCATACCACACCTCATGGCGGCCTTGGTCGTCGAGCCGACGCCGCGGCAAGCGTCGAGAATCCAGTTGAGTGGATGGCCGTTCTCATCCACCTTGCCCGGATTGTCACCGAGCATGTGGCACTGGATCAGCTCCATCAACAGTGCTAGGGGTTTCTGATGGTTATTCACGACTTTGCCTTCGCGTTTGTACATCTGGTGCACAACCGGGAAGCCGCGCAAAAGTGACGCGCGGCTGTAGGGTTCACCTTCCCCCATATCAAAGTTGAACATCCACTCCGGCTTTTTAGAAGACTCCCCCTGGGCATCGCTCTTTACATGGTACTGTAAGCAGCCGATTAACGACTCGATTTTCTCTTGGGAGCTCCAGTAGGGGGTGAACTCCTCCTTGAATTCGTCCCAGGTTTGCAATCCCGCCGCGGACACCAAGTGCTTCTGCGCCATGCGTTCCTTCTTGAACTGGCTTATCATATCGCCCCCCTCTTTTAGTGAGATCATCTTGTCAATAATCTGGCGCAGATACGTGTCCACCTTGTCGAACTCCGCATCCCCCGCCAAGCCGCTCAAGTTAATCCAGAACGTCATACCCATGGATTTGGCATTGTGGAGAAACTGAGCTTCTTCCACCAAAATGCCTGCCCCTCTAGACGAGCCCGCTCCGTCCCCGCCTCCTCGTTGCACCTCGTCTTCCAGCTGTAAGTAAAAACAAAAAACATTTTTAGCACAGTGTCTCAAAATATAGAAACGGATGCTTTGGGAGGGAAAACACTGTTTGAAGCAGAAGCAAAAAGTAATTTACCTGTCGGTTGGAGGTGGCCTTTTTCCCAGCTTTCTTGGAGGGTCCGCTACCGGGCGAAGATGCGGCCTTGCGCTTTTTGGTCTTCGTACGAAGTCAAAGGGGTTTTCATGCCCTTCAGGTCAAACCTTCTGTAAGCCTCCATGATGCTAACTCAGAGGTCCCACGTCTGCGGCCGGACATTGGCAACGGTCCAGTGCATGAAGTATGTGTTGATAATGCTTGGACATCGCTACTTGTCCACTACCCGGTCTTGGGTACATCACGATGTACCCAAGCCACTCTTTGTTCCGCACGCCATGGCGAGCTCGAAACATTTCAAGTGTCCATATGGCCGATATAGGTTGTCAATAACACACCAATCTTGGGTATGAACCATATGATTGGCGGTATTCATGTCATAGACATGGGTTTTTGGGGGCGGTTGCCTAGGTGATTTTCCAGAAAAGACGAAATTCTCAAGTTCTAAATTCTTGGGTACATCGCTTGGGTACATCGATTTGTATGCATGGTTATGCACATGAAAATTGCATATTTGGTCGATGTTTCATTAGGGCATTAACATAGACCCTTCAAAGCACTTATTTTATCATGGGTCGGTCCCATACCTCACAATTTATCGTACTTCATCATCAAGACTTCTCATCATAAAACAGTGTCAAATTTTAGATTTCGCCTAAAAAATGCGCGCGGAAATGTGTGATGACTCCCACCCATCGATCTATTGAACGAAGGCATATTTACATGTGCAATGCATGTTATCGCAAATACGATTGCCAAAGAATGAGCTGACAAATATTTTTGGTCATAAAAATCAATATCACAGGTCACCTTCAACCGCTCGCGTCGACTCGTCCCCATACCCGATAAGGTACCTCGTGCCGTGCGGCAAGTAAGCAGTTAAGCTTTGGGATCTAGGGTACGCCGAACATGACGAGAATAAATTAATTAAGATATTGTGGTGTAACAAACCTTAAAAAGTATTCCACTTTGTGAAGAATCCCCCCCCTAAGATATGCGAGACTGTGAAAAAGGCGAGTCGCAACAAACCGTGGTAAAAAAACAATTAGAAAAATGTTTTTGGGAGCCAAGTTGCGATTTGCATGGGTTTGAATGCACCTGACATGATATATATCCTACCAGGATGCTTGTGACGGCATATTCCCGTGTTCATGATGATGTTGGCTAGCTAGATTGATGATTCGTAACGACAAACCGTTAAATTTATGCCCCCATACCGTCGATTTAGCTTGGGTACATCCCTATGTACCCAGATGGCTACTACCCAAATTCATGGTCCTACCACAAGGACCAATGGGCAATTGCGGTTTCGATCACTAAATCGACTATTTGAGTCACAGGCAACATTTGTACATGATATTTATGAGTTAAATGAATTTTATTTCTTATAGCGGCGGCCCCCATGAGACTTTAGGTGTGTGGTTGAACGACACGCTTTAGGGGTGTAATTTCACCAAAAGCTTGAAGAAAATGGTGGTCCTACCACAAGGACCACCGTTATTTTGAGTATTAGAAGTCACATGGGGGGCTCACGGTGATGCGCATGGTTATACATCTTGAGTTTATGACCAAATAAGATAACTGAATCGGTTACTTCGCACCCTCATCATCATTTCCGCTCTATTTCAGCATGGCGCATGTTCAACACAATGCAAATTCCGAATTTAGTGAATTTCGGACTTTAGAAATTGGCATTCATCCATTCTAAAATGTACACGCCAGTCGAAAAATAAGATATTTGGATGATGTTAGACTTTCAGAAATTCGCAATACATATATACTTGAAGATTTAATGTGCCGCACACACCAACCGTGCGATATATGCCCTCTAGCAAGCAATTATGATGGCTGGCTGGTCAGCTCGCGTGACCACTGTTTTAGGGGGGAAACCAGCGAGCCAATATATTAGAGGGGAAGCCAACGAGCCAACGAGCCAATATATGCATCCCAACCGGGCCTACCGCCCAAATATGATTGGGACATATGTATAGGTTCAATTTGATGGTATCCGCGCAGGTGTAGTGTTGACATATGATTGGTAAAAAAATATTGAAGATGAGTCACTAATTTGCCACATTTTGAATGTTCCAAAAAATCAGTTTTGAAAAGTTTGAGTGTAGAGGTTTGAAATGCGTTCGTCATGGATATATGGGATGGGTATAGGCCAAACCAGCGTTCAGATAAATTAATATAGGACCTATATATACCACCTTTCATTGGTTAGACACCACAAATCACGGGAGATGGCCAATTAAATTATCGGAACAATGGTCCTCGTGGTAGGACCAAATCGTCGATTTGGTCCTACCACAAGGACTGCGGGGCAGTAGCCACAGACCCTCTTGGGTACATCCCCATGTACCACCGGGTAGTGGACATACTTGCTTCACATGCGTCTCCATCGACGGGAGAAGGTGAGACATTACGGGGTACCAACTTGTGACCCGATCGAGGTGAGCGTCGATGTCATCGTTCAGCACCGTCACCGTCAGCTCTACCTCAGGGTCTCCCTCAGGGTTTTCCTCCTGCTTAAACGTCTCCCGCTTCTCGATGTACTGGAATCCCTTGGGATATTTCACGGGATCCGGGATTGCAAATCCATGCTCTGATTCGTATGTCGCCATTTTTTCCACCAGCCCTCCGGCCTGGTACCGCCCAGGTTGATAAGGGATACCCTCTTCGGCGTCCTCGGGGACGCTGGCTTCGAACTCGGAGATCAACGCTTCTCGGTAGACGGTGTACACGACCCCATGCTTTTCGAAAAGGGTCGAACGGAGCCCTTGCATGAACTGAGTGTTGTCTTTGCCTTTCTGCTTCTGATCGATCAAGTTCTGCATCTCGCCTAAGAACCGAATCATGTCGGGCGTGAGACCGATGTAGATCTTGCTCTCGAAGGACTGGAAAGCTACCTCCAACGGGACCTCCTCGTGACACTCGTCGGTGGCTTGATAACAGTGCTGGTGCCCAAAAACCGTGCCTCTGTATTCTCCCTTCAGAGCTTTTTTCAGGGAGAATTCGGCACGGGTTTTGACATCGTCGATCGCAACGAGACCCGCATTGAAAGGGGCCCACGGGCTCTCCTTCCTGCCGGACTTGATCTCGTTCACCCAGCCCCTCTCTTGATCCCGGCAGGCCTCGTACCCCTTCGCGTGGTACAGGCATTCGATGGGGAGACGGAACACACTCCCTTGCTCCGACGCCTCGTCGGTCGACATCGGATTCGGCCACCGGTGCTCCATCTCGATTTTCTTGCACAGCTCAGCTTTCTCCGCATAATCTAACTTTATTGAATGCTCCACTTTCAGCTTAGCGTGCCACCCATGTGCGGCCTCCTCGGCTGCGTTCCTTGCCTCAGATGGGGTGGCGACTTGAGACATATCCACATTAGCGCCTGCTCCAGTAAACACTCTCCCTACGGTCCTAGGAAACTGTAGTATGTGTACTAAAGGTGTACTAAAGGCATAGTAAAGGCCAGGTAGTACGTATGGGCGTTAGTATGGCGGTAGTATAGTATATTGCAGGCATACTAACGCCATATTGGCCTGTTAAGATGCGCGTACTACAGGCGTCCTAATGGCACTGCGCCTTAAGTATGCGTTGGCACCAACTGGAGCAGGGGTGAGTGGTGGGGCACGTGTGGGTGTGCAGATCACTGAGATGGCGTTTTATGGTGACTAGAAGGCCAGGGGAAGTTTATTCCGCGGAGTATGGTGGGATTCGGGGAAAGTAGTACGCGGACGGAGTTTCTCGGAAAAGTAGGGACGTTAGGATGGCGTTAGCAACCTTAGCATGCCTCTAGGATGTCATTAGGAGGTTGGCGTTAGGACGTAGTTAGGATGATCGTAGGCAAAGTTAATACGCTAATGGCACTCTAGCGGCACTGCGCCTTATAAAGTATGGGTTAGTTGTACTACTGCAGGGGTCGTTACCAAGGTCACAATTTGCAACTGCCTGCATGGCATATGGCAAGCAAAAAATAAACTAGCAGCGATTCATGTCTCATACATCGACCTCGTCGTCGTCCTATGTCCTTGATCCCTCGAAGAAGTCGACCGTTGGGTCGAGAATGACCGCGGTCTCCATGCACGGATGTGGTACAATAACAACCTGCTGTTCTACTCTATTGGCTAATATGAATGGCTCCATGGTGTCAAAGGCCGCGCGGTCTACGTGCGGGTTGAAGGTATAGACCGTCTTGGTCAAGTTATCCGGGCCGAGAATGGAGTGACGTCGACGGTACTCCTTGATCTGTTCGTCGGTCGGCTTAGTGAATCAATCGCATTTCAGTCAGTAAGATGTAGACCTTTCCTGCAATCTCCACCCGCAATATTCTCGTAATACGGCCGTGCCTACATATCACCAAGCCCACGATTGTGTAAACAGCTAAGTCAGTATGTCGTTAGCACATTATGCGCATCCTAATCGAGTCATAACGCCATCCTAAAGACATGTTAAAGGTAGAATACTGCGTGCTCCTTCCTCACCTTGCCACGGTTTTTGGCTCACCGTGCTGGTCCACTTCCTCACTCGCGAAGAAAGTGCGAAAGTAGCTGTGTACGGTGCGCTTGTTCCGATCGGTCGTAGCCGTGCGGTAATCAGCGTCGCCGATCTTGACGTGCGTGAAGTTATAGCGAACCGGTGTCGGCCCCGCCATGAGCAACATCTCGTACTTGGTGAACTTTCGGCCCAGACATTCCGTAGGATCCGCGTACGCTCCAAATGGGGGCTCGCGTATGTGCTCAGGTTTGCCCTCCCTTGCACACACCGCGTTCCGGTACAGCTTGTTTCGCAGTCGCATCCGTGCATTCCAACTGCGCACAGCGATACGATACCGCTAGTACGTTAGACGCGTCATAAGGGCATAAACAACCTCTCGGGGAATGGGGCCACAAATCACCTGCGCGCGTCTTCCACATACTTCTCCCACTTCTCCACCAGCTCTCGATAAGCCGGCAATTCAGTCCGCATCCAAACCTTCAAGGCCTTAGTAATGTCATCATCCGTCGCAAGACCACACGTTCCCCCCTAGCCGATACCCCAACCGCAATTGCCCCGCGGCTCCCCATGGTCACGGCCGCCGGCATCCGGGTGGAGTGGTCTTCCGAAATGAAAGTGGTTAACCCACGCACCAAATGCAACACCTTCACCCGCTTGATGCAGTTCATTGTGGCTGGAACGGGTAGGGAGTTGCTCCTCGCTAGGCTTTTGATGTGACCGCTCAAGGACTCGAAGGCGTACATCCATACCTCCCGCATGGGACCATACTTCCCAAGTGGTTGGACGAAGTGAGAATACATGTGGCTACTGCCCCGGGGTCCTTATCATAGGACCCAAATTGCGTTGGGTCCTTTCACAAGGACCACTTTATCACGAGTTTTTAAAGAGCATCTTCTTGAGATAAATTGAGGCAACCACCAATAAGGTAGACTAATTATGACCCAAACTAACTTATCCTATGGCTGCTTGGCATATATCCGATGTGGCGTGCGTCTATTGGTAGCATAACTGCTAGTAACCCTGAAATTTTCAACGTTGTAGTTTTTCAAATGTTTGAAAACAAGGTATGTAGCTCTTGATTTTTTCACAAACGGAATTTTTAAGCACACGCACGGCGCCAACGCTATGCAATATTGGTGGCACATACCATGGCCGATGATCGGTGGATGTTTGTGCCCGGTGGCATCCCATTTCACGCCGTTATAGGTGTCACAATCCACATATCCCGCCATTTCCTAGGCAAATATTAGGAAATATATGGGCTAATTTTGGCATGGAACAATGTCGGAGATGTGACATTGACTGCGCACATGACGCCTGCAAGCTATCGCCGCATTGCAGTCTTCATATATACACACTAACGTAATTTTTAAGCCCTCTATATACCCAGAATGGACCATAACATGGTGCATATGCACAGTCATACACGACGAAAGGCGACATTTTGGGCAGTCGATTTAGTGTAATTTTTAAGTTGGGTCATTTTTGCTGCTTCAACCGATATTTTGAGGGTCAAGATGACCTCGGATGAAAGTTTTGACAAGACACTGCAGAAAGAGCAGCTCGAGAACTTGATAACATATGTCCTGCAATTTTCATAGCACCTTCGAGCAAGCAAATAAAAAAAGCCGCCATTTTAATTATTTTTGAGGGGAAACACATATCCAAAGTAACCGCCGCAACCAAGGACATAAATGCAATCACTATGCATTCTCAATTAAAAATAAATTAATCGGGCTCATAAATACTCGACGAAAGCGGTCAAACTATAACTATATTCAATTATTATGCATGGTACGAGCATTATGCGTGGGTCCTTGTGATAGGACCCAAGCTCGGGGCAGTCGCCACATGTGAGTGTTAATCACACACCAAGCATACGCTGGCCCGGTCGCCTCCAACTCCTCGAAAAATGACTTGATTTCTTGTGCGAGTGGCTCCATATCCTGCGCGTACGCAGCAATTCGTTAGGGCCCGTATGATGTACGAAGCATGTTAACGGCATCACAATAACATACTAACCACATCCTAACCGTTTACCTTAGGACGCACTTGTGTCGTCGTGATCTCCCGCACGATCGTGGTCAAATTGCCCACTAGCTTGGCCAATCGATTGGCGGGCTGCCCTTCATCTCGTGGCCAAGCGCAGACTGTCGACAAGATACCGTTTTGCACGAGCTTTAAGCCGCCGTGAGCCCGAATGTGCTTGGCGGCTTTCTTATCGGCGGTAGTTTGCAACAATCGTTTGTGACCACGCCCCCATCTTTCCACTGCCCTTATGCTCTTCAAGAAACTGCGCGCTGTCTCCAAGCATCGCTTCGTGGTAGACCTTCTGTCAGGGCGGGGTGGAATCGCGAAAGGTCCGTGATTCATCTTGTACATCAATACCTCCTTACCTGCGTCACATTATTTGAACTGAGTATGCCGTTAGTACCCCCGAGTAAAAACCGAGTAAAAACGCTCAAGAGCTTGACGCCCGTATTCCGCATGCTCTCCTCCAAGGTCGCTCCCGAAAGTTCGGGGTCTCCGCTATCTCGCAGATCTTCATGCATTGCGGCATGACGCTTGTACTCGGCGTCCGTGCGCAACGGTGGAGTGCCTAGACCGAAGAGAAAACAAAGTAATCAGCAAACACTCATTTACACCACATGCATTATACGGTTAGCACGCCTTTAGGCTTTTAAGTACATCCTAACGCCAACCTAACGACGTGCTACTAGCATACCTGGCGGATTTTGCTTGCTGAAGAGGTACACCATTTTGTGCATTAATGTTGACCATGTCCCCCAAATCGTGCATACTAGGCACGCAGCGTATGCACCGACGTCCATGGGCGACGTCCGGGGTGTGGCAAAAGCGTGGCGACTGAAGAGTCGCCGTCGTCCTCAATGGATTCCACGATGCTTACCACGTCAACGCGGTCCTCCATCAATGACGAGGGACGGGCGTCGTCATCGGTGGAGTCGGCCATCGGCTCGGGGCGTGGTGAAGGCGAGGCGGGCGGCGGGGAGTCGTCGACATCTCGTATCAATATCGAGAGAGGGGTGGTGTTATCGATGGAGGCGGCGACAATGAGCATGATTGCAGTGGCAATGGACACGAGACAATGTCGCACGCCACGTGTCCGTAATTTTATGGGAAATACGCGGTTGGCGTACATTACCTTGCCCGGTTCTCCTTCCAAAATGGACGGGATCGGCAACCATGACGGGTACCGTAGGGTCGTTAGCATGTCTTGGGCGCAACGATGAAAGTCGCGGGGAGTCATGCAAGTTGGTTCGTCCTTGCGATGGCGACAAGTGTAAATCTGAACCATGCCGACGTTTCTCCACTTACGCGCTTCCAATCTACAAGCGGTTACGTGACAAAGAGCACGCATCATGTCTTCCGTTTGGCACCTGCCACGTTAGAGTGCAGTTAAGATGTCGTTAGTACGTCGTTACATAGTGTTTAACATGCTAACGGCATCATATGTGTGCGACAGTCCTGCGAAGGTCCAAATGGACGATTGTGATTCAAGAGTCCAAATGAAAGTTAGGGCACTATCTTTCAAAGGGTCCTTGAAAAAACAAAATCACTCACCTTGCATCATTCACGCACGCCACAGTGGTTTCCGCCCATTGGCTAACTCGAAACTTCTTCGTGTGGTCCTCGAAATGTTGACCCAACCGGAAACCCTCCGGACAACCAACGGTATCGGCAGCAAGTGGTACCGCCGGACTTGATGGTGCGGAGGTGGCAATATTCACCGGACCACGCTGTGGTGCCAAGGGTACTGGGTGAGGTGTTGGGTGACACATGGCCATTCGGGCTAGTCGTGGCGCACGCGTTTTGGCCACCGGTCGTTCTCGTTGTCGTTGGAGGGAAAGCCCACGGTGACCCGGGGCCGCACGGGGTGTACTTGCGGACGCCTGCACGAACTGGTCATCGGATGCATTGGGGGGAACTTGGCGAGTCCATTGTTCACGTAGCGCGGAGAAATGCTCTCCGGGGCGAAGTGCTTTACGGGGCATCGCAGGCCTGTGACCCGGCGCCCCCCCCCCATAGGCCTGTTAAGACGCGGTTAGTACGTTATAAAGGAGTACTACAACCACACGTTAGGGTGGGCGTACTACAGGCATCCTAAAGGCCTCCTAAAGGTGTCCTAACCAGGGAATCTTTTGAGGAATATTCCTCTAGGCCTGTTAAGATGTGCACCACATAGCACGCCCTTAGGACACCTGTAACATGTTGTCGCCGTTAGCATGTAGTTAGCACGCCTTTAGCACGCGTGGCGTTAGCATGTTAACGGTGGCTAGTCTCACCTAGTACGCCACTAATGGCGTGCTATATGGTGCCGTTAGCATCTAGTCTCACGTAGGATAGTAGGTACCTTATGGGTACACAAATCGCATGCTAACAAAAAAAAAACAAAAAAAAACTGCAAATATGGCGTTAGTATACTATAGGCATAATACGAGCATGCTACCGGCATAATATCCGCGCAATGTACATAGCATGCTAAAGGGGTACTAACGTCATATGATTTGTATGACATAAGCTATAAGACCCAAAAATAGCGAAAAAACAAAAAAAAACAAAGATTTGGCAGGGAAATGGGCAAGTTGAAGGGAACACACCCCTCCAAGCAAAATGTTGGTTTTGTTTTTTTTGCCATAGATATGAAGCATTTTGTGCGCACGATTTTTTCAAAATGCGCAGGAGCAAAAAAATAAATATAAACAAAAGAAATAAAATGGAAAAGTTCTCACCGCACCGCACCGCACCGCACCGCACCGTCGCGTCGCGTGTCCGAGACAGACCGACCTGCGCCGACCTGCGCTGGTCACTCGAGACGACAGCGACGCGACAGCGACAGCGACAGCCGAACGACAGCGACATCGATTTACGATACTGATACTCATACTGATACTCCGATACTCATACTGTGACACAGGTGACACGCGACAGTCGACTGCGACTCGAGTGATGCGGGATGCCGCTGCCGCGAGCCCGCGACGACCAGTTCGAGTTGAAGATCAAGCGAAGGGGAAGGTGAACGTTGAAGTGGAATACACTCAACACTGTATGTGTCCATCGAACTACAATAAAGAAACTTTAAGTATTCACAAGTCAAAGGCAGCGGTGAACGCAGAGTTATCGGGTAGTGGGTGCTGTTTTATGTTTGTTCTTGGTATCATAAAAATACTGCACTACGCTACATATTCATAGTGAATGCGAGTGCTACTGTATTTTTTCTGCGCGCATGTCGGTGTGCTTAGCATCGAATTGAGGGGTGAACGAGAAGAAAGTTCTCGCTAGTCGTATGAACTAGATGAAGTTGGTTAAATTCCAACTCACCCCACTTGGCCTTCTTATTTTCCTTTGCTACTCTTATATTTCATCTTATGATATTTTTGCGCTTTACTATCCATTGGTTTTGAGTTGCGCGTTGTTTTTCAGATCGGCTGAAAATGAGCGAGTGGAAAGAACTAATTTTCAGCCCATGACCAACACCAATACCTAAGGTGTGTGCGCTATCTTTCCTAGGTTGGTACATAAGAATTTGCGCGTTTGTGTTATGTGCTTGCTTTACTAAGCGCGGGTTTCTTTGTTGCGCTTTATTTTTCAGATCGGTTGAAAAGGAGCGAGTAGAGAAAGCAAATTTTCAGCCCATGACCAACGCCAAGACTTAAGGTAAAAGCTATACCCTTTCTAAGTTAGAACCTAAGTTGTTGTGCTTTTGTGTGAAGTTTCTCACTTGACTAAGTGTTGGTTTATTGTTCCACTTGCTTTTTCAGATCGAATGAGAATGGGCGAGTGGAAAATCTCGGAAGGTTTTACTCCAAGACCAACGCCGAGATTTCTCGCTTGTTGCACGTTGTTTTAAAGAGATTAGGTTGATTCCCTAGAGGCAATTTTCGGACTAGAGCCTTGTTTTGAGTGAATTAAGCTAAGAATGGGGCAGCCCTACTTACGATTGGATTGTAATGTGGATAGTAAAAATATTAACGTTACTAGACTTGTCAAAGTGCATTCAACCACGCATATGCTTTGTTGTGCATCACACTTGTTTATCACACTTGTTTATCACACTTGTTGTGCATCACACTCACCAATCACAATGTATCTCGCACCTCACAATGCATATGCCTTCGCATCAAGCTTCCCCCGATATGATTACTCGCAACGTTCGCGTTTGACTGCATAGTTAGTATGCGTTTAGTATGCGTCTTAACACACTAAAGCTATGCTAAAACCAACGTTAGTATGCCTTTATTATGTCCCCGATAGCATGTCGTTAGGACGCCTCTAGGGTGTCGGTGTTAGTATGTCCTAACGTCGTCCTATGAGCATCATTATGGCATCCTAACGCCTGTTAATATGCATATGTTAGTATGTCCTAACGTCGTCCTATGAACATCATAACGGCATCCTAAAACCAGTTAAGATGCATGTGTTAGGGGTGTCCTAACGGCATCATATGCACGTACTAACGGGTCGTTAAGACGTATGGCGTTAGTATGCCGTTAGCATCTAGTCTCACGTAGTAGGTACCATAACGGTATCCTAAACACATACTAACGGCATACTAACTTGCCTACATATACTGCTGTTAGTATGCCGTTAGGTTACCGTTAGTACACATACTATGCTTCAGGACCTGGGGGAAATCGAGTCATCAGTCCTTGAAGGGCGCGTTGGCGCACGCGCCGTACATCCAGCCTCCCCGCAGCCCGGGACAAGACAAACCGCGGCGATGCGCCACGCAGAACGCCCCCCAGTTCGTGCCTGGCGCAGCTTGAGGCGGAAAGCGTTCACATACGAACGCCTGGCCCCATTTCAGGGCCTGGGCGGGCGCGTTTCGAGGCTGAAGGCGTTCATTAGCTAATGAACGCCCCCTACCAGGCTCAAGGCAAGATTTTCGAGGCGGAAGGCGTTCATTAGCTAATGAACGCTTTCCGCCCCGGTTCAGGCTCAAGGCGAGATTTTCGAGGCGAAGGCGTTCATTAGCTAATGAACGCCCCGGTTCAGGCTCAAGGCGATTTTCGAGGCTCGACATTATGCGATTTTTATCGATACTCGTCGATAATTTATCGATAACCGCCAATATTTCATCGATGAATCGGATTCTTAGAGTGCGCCGATGTAAAATATCAGATGTGACGTTTTAATATGGGTAAAAATTGTCCAAAATGTCCCCAAAATAGTCCCTTCAGGCACCCATATGTTCCCGTGCCTCCCACGATCAGACGAATCAGAGGTATCAGAGGTATCAGATCAGATCAGGCCGATCAGATCTGATATCAGTCTGATTTTTATCTGATTGACAACCTTGGCCCTTGCCCGACATCTGCTGCAGGGTCACGTCCCCGCTGCCGGTGCCTCCAGCTCCTCCTCTGCCGCCGGGCTGCTCAATTTGCACCCCCACATCGGGGGCCGCCACCGCAGTCAGGGGGGCAACAACAGCTCGCTGCGGGTGAATCTCCTCCCCGCCCTCCGCCAACTGCGGACCAACCGAAGCAACTTTCGCTGGGGGGTCTACGCCGGGGTGCTCTGCGTGCACCCCTCCAGCGTCTGAAATGACCCCCACTGGAGGATCCGCGCCGGAGTGCTCTGCGGGCACCCCACCAACGACTGAAATAACCCCGTCTTGGGGGTCCGCACTGGTGGTGTCGGCTGTGGGGTTTGCAGGAGCGGACCTTGAGTCGCTGCCTTGGCTGTGGAACTCCCTCAGGCACTCCCTGAAGGTGGCCGCGAGGGCTGCATGGGTAAGGGTCCGCCCTTCGTCACGCTCTCGACGTTGCAGCTTCCGCTTCCTCTCCTTGGAGTTGCGATGCTTGCGGGCCCGGTCACTCAGTCCGTCACTCTGCCCACTCTTGCCCGACTTAGACGACCTCGAGGATCTCGAAGACCTCGACGAGGACGTCTGCGAGGCAGACGAAGAGCCCCCGCCATAATTGGAGTCGGACTCCTCGCGGAAGGGCATGTTGCGCTCGTCCCAGCTGCTCGACCCCGACGAACGGCGAGACCGCCGACGCCCTGCGTTGTTCGAGACGAACACCTCAGGCGGCTGTGGCGGTGCTGCGGACGCCTCGTCAGCGCCAACAGTGACAATGCGCTGCGCTGAGGCCGACGCAGCAATGGAGACGACCAGCTCCTCCTGCTCCCCCTCCTCGCCATCTACCTCGTCCCATCGCTGCCCTTCCCCGTACGGATCGTTGGGGTCCACGTCACTACTCGTCGTAGTCGTTGGGGTCTGCCTCGTACTCATACGCAGACTCCTCGCCAGCACTACGGCCAAATGGGTTGTCGGGGTCTACGTCACTGTGGCCCCCTGCTCTCAGGTACTCATCGTGAGGGCAGTGACCGTCTGCGACAGGCTCCTCCTCCGGCTCATCCTCCTGTACCCCTCCAGCGTTCGTCGCGTGGGCCCCTGTAGAAAAGCCCTCACCGGGGTGCTCTGCGTGCACCCCTCCAGTGGTATGAAAGGCCCCTGCTGGGTAGCCCGTGCCGGGGCGCTCTGCGAGCACCCCTTCAGCACCATAGGTGGCCTGAGCTCCCACCTGCAAGCCTGACGCAGCCAGCACCGCCGCCTCTTCCTGCCGACGATACGCCAGCCAGCGTGCCGCCTCCTCAGCACTCTTAGCAGTCCCTGGCAGCGTCTGAGCCGGGGAGTGAAGTGCAGGGGCGTAAGGGGAGGGAACCCCCCCCGAAGAGGAAACCCCCAGACCAGGTCCATGGTACAACGGGGACCGGTCCAGGAACTGCTGCTGGGGTGTGGTACACCGGGACAGTTCCTGAGGGATGTGGTTGTGGGTAAGGGCTGAGTGGAGTAAGGCGGGGGTCTGCGAGGGGGACCTGAGGTGGTTGATATGGCAAGGGACGTGTCAAGGTTGATATACAACCTTTCAGACTATGCAGCTGCTATTGAACTATAGCAACGCGCAACAATATTTGGTGGGGTATGAGTGCAGTCTCTGGTGTCCAGAAGTATCTGCTTGAGCGCAATGCTCCTCACCCTACGAATTTAGGAATCGTAGGTAGGGCCATGTTTGCCTTGTATCTACCTTGTGTCTGGAATGGCCAAAAACCACGACCAGACATGGCCATGTTTAGTCAGTTTTTCAGCGGCGCAACACAACCCAAGTAAGGCCATGTTTGGTCGTGGTTTTTGGCCTTACTTACCCCCTACCTACCCCCTACCTACCCAATGTCTAACGCACCATACGTACGCCCGTGAATGCATGAATCACTTAGACATTGGGTAGATACAAGGTAAATATGGCCATGTCTATACATAAACAAGGGTAAGTAGGGCCCTACCTATCATGCATCTATACTCAAGTATTGGGTAAGTATGGCCATGTCTATACATAAACAAGGGTAAGTAGGGCCCTACCTATCATGTATCTGTACTCAAGTACAGGGTAAGTATGGCCATGTCTATACATAAACAAGGGTAAGTAGGGCCCTACCTATCATGTATCTGTACTCAAGTACAGGGTAAGTATGGCAATGTTTATACATAAACAAGGGTAAGTAGGGCCCTACCTATCATGTATCGGTACTCAAGTACGGGGTAAGTATGGCCATGTTTATACATAAACAAGGGTGAGTAGGGCCCTACCTATCATGTATCTATACTCAAGTACAGGGTAAGTATGGCCATGTTTATATATAAACAAGGGTAAGTAGGGCCCTACCTATCATGTATCCATGCTCAAGTACAGGGTAAGTATGGCAATGTTTGAATGATTTTTCAATTAAAAATATTTACTGAAAGTGTACATTTTTCTATTTTCTGCTCCTCTTGTTCCCTTTCACTGCAGGACTGTCTACATTTCTCTTATTTTTGCCTTTTTCAGAAGGAGAAGGAGCCTCTTCCTTCTCGTCCTCGTCCTCGTCCTCCTCTTCATCCCCCTTTTCGGGCGCATCATCATCCGCCGTGTCGGTTGGGGGTACATAGTCCCCATCCTCCTCGGAATTGTCCTCGTCCTCCGCGGAGGTTCCCGCCGGTTTAGGCACTTTCAGCCCGTCGGGCTTCCCGGAGTGGTAGTACAACAACTCCTTTCCGTCGTCGTACCTTTGTGTTGCTTGCTCCCATGGCACGCAACACAAGAGGCTCCCCGTAGCGAACCTCCCCTTGAGGAAGTCATCGAGGTGCCTCTTGAACTCTGCCTTCTCAGGCACTTTTTCCTCCACCTGTTCGAACAGGTAGAGTAGTGCCTTTTTGACCCGGTCCTGGTGGACCGGGTCGTACAGAGTCCAATGGAACTCCGTGATCTGCAAGCACACGCGTAAGTTAGTTCGAAGTGTAAACATGTCCGAATATGGCCATGTTTAAGCGGTTTCGTAGGAAAACATTGCAGGTAGGGCCATGTTCGGGTCTTACCTTGATGCACAGCTGGTCGCGTGGGAGCCCCGCCACCTGGTGCCCAAAGTGCCATGCCGGCTTCTTGGGCACCGTCTCCACCACCACCCCGCAGAGCAGGGGGGTGTGGACCTGCGGGGTGAGGTCGTCCTTGTACCAAGAGGTGGGAACATCGGGTGTCCCCGCCTTCCACCTCTTCTCCTCATCCTCCACCTCGTGGTCCTCGCTAGCCATGAGCAAGGCGTGGTCGCCGACCTTGAGGCGGCCGTGCTCAAGCACCTCCTGTTCGGCCGCCCGCTTTCGGGCTTCGGCCACCTTGAGCCCTTGGCGCTTGGGCGCCATGGGCTCCTTGCCCTTGCCCGCCATGGCCTCCTTGCCCTTGGGCCCGGCCTTCTCCTTGCCCTTGGGCTCGGCCTTCTCCTTGCCCTTGGGCTCGGCCTTCCCCTTGCCCCTGGCCTCCTCCTCCTCCTCCTCCTCCTCCTCTTCCTTGGCGTCGATAAGATCCCGCAGGATTGCCTTCCGATCCTCTGCTGCCACGACCAACACTAAGTTAGTTTCAAACATGGCCATGTTTGCATAGGTAGTGTGTAAACATGGCCTTACTTGTATAGTACTTCTGTACTAAACGGTGCGAACAGGGCCTTACTTGCACATAAGAAACGAAGAACTTATCACAAAACTTATTTCAAGCAAAGAACGCACCTTCCGTTGGGACGTCGCCGTTCTGGGTCAAACCCGCAGCCTCCAACCCGGCCTTGATCTCGGCCGTTGTGGGTTGGCCTTTCTTTTGGGAAAACACCTCCACGTTGGCGGTGGTGTATGCATGCCCGGGTATGTTGCATACCCAGACATGCACCTCCCCCGCCTTGAGGCGCCACCTCCCCCACTTGTGACGGCGCCTCAAATTTTGCATCACGGTGGACAACTTCATATGCTGGTTGTCCCCACTTGAGCCCAACGTGGCGGTGAGGGGCATTAGTTCCGCCATTCGACGGCGGAACCTATCCCTAGCCAGGGTCTGTTTATCCAGACCCTGGAAGGGATTTACATGCCCCTTCACCACCATATCGTCTGTGAAATCAAACACAAACACCCCACACGTTAGCATCTGAACTTCCTGCGACAGGACAACATTAAACACAAGCAGGACACTACCCAAACATTGCCCTATTTACGCAGTGTACACCCCCTGCCTACAACTGGAAGGTGGGCGAACAGGGCTGTGTTCGTGCAATGTTCTAACACCCTAGCAAGTGTTTTTCAAGCAGGATTTCGGCTGGGTTACTCACGGAAGACGTCTCTCCTGTGTTGCGCCGCCTCCTTCCCCTCCTTTTTTTGCGCTTTCTGAAGATTCTTAACTGAATCCCCTGTGGACTTCACCTTGGCCATCGCAAGGGCGAAGCGGTCAAGCCCACTCCCCTTCTTGCTTTCGGCCCCCGGATCCTCCTCCTCCTCCTCCTCCTCCTCCTCGTCCGTGTCCTCGGAGCCACCGCTCTCGGAGTCGGACGCATTTAAAAGCGCATACTTGCGCTTGTATTGCCGGTACTTTTCCTTGTCCGCGAGCTTGCCCATTTTCGCGCGGGCAAATTTAAATTGGTCGTAGGATAACATGCCGCTCGGCATTTTTCAAATCACTTACGTTTCTAGGGAGGGAGGTGGTGCTTCGCAGGCAGCAGTAAATTTTAGCCTTAAAACGGTATCGCTCGCTTTAATAAACCGTTTTGACTACTTCCTGCAAGGTAAAGCACCACCTCCCTCCCTCGTATCCGTTCCACGCAGTACGCCGCCTGCGTTTCCGTGGATCGATGAGAAGGGGAAGGGAAGCGGGATTCGCGGTCTCTCGAGGTCAACGCATTTCGTATTCGCATCGGACGCCCCAATTTGAAATTACTTTGGCACTTTCGATCGCCAGGCGTTGGATTCGTCGATCAGTCGGATTCGAATCGCGCCGCGCGCATGACCATGCCCCAGGGCAACGCAAGTTTCCGTCGTCTTCCTGTTTTGTTTTTTGTTCTCGCAAGTTGAAGTTCCACATAATAAAGGCCTTTTTCCAAAGGCCTTTACAACCTTTCAACAAACCGTTTTCACCATTGTAGTCTGCGCCCAAGCCCCCTTCTTTTGAGCTCAACTTTGTTTTTTCACCAAAATGACCGATTTTTTTGGCACGCCCGCCTGCACCCTAAGGTATGGTCTAGACATGACCATGTTTGGGTCGTTTCCCCATTGGGTTTTGCATTTGGGGCATTGATTTGGGCTATGTGCGCCGCGGAAGATGTCTACCTTGTGTTCGCGTGAATGCTGTTCGAACCGGGCCATACCAGGGCAATTCTACTCAGGTACAAGGTAAACATCTTCCGCGGCGCAACACAACGTGGTTTGCCTTGTTTTACTGCCAACATTGCCCAAAAATGGCCAAGTTTGCCACGTGTTTTTAAACACAGATCAAACATGGTCCGTTTTATGTACGTCTTGCCCAATGTTGGCAGTAAAACAAGGCTAACAAGGCCGTGTTTCACCATCTCGGCTGTTGAAACTGCTTAGGTAGGGCCATGTTTACGCCGTACTTATGATGGTACAGCAGGTTACGTACGTGGGCAAAAGCGGTTTGCAGGCACAATAGGCGATGACATCCCGCGCACAGAGATTGGCGCAAGGTGGGATTCCGGAGGAGAGACGGAGGGTCAATCCCGCGAAAAGAGCCCCTGTTGCATATCGCTTGGCAAATTCTCCGGGTGAGGGCGATGGGTTGACGACGCCGCCGCGTGCGGACGATGCCTTCAAGAGGCAACGTGTCCTCGAATGGGATGCCAATCCCACGGATGGGTTTATAGATTTAGTTGAGGAACTCTTTTGGGATGGAATCATTCTGACGGAAGAATACGACAATCATCCGGCACGCGCCACCTTCACTGACATTGAACGCGACGGCATGACCGGGTAGGGCCCTACCTGCCTTGCTCTCGGGACGAAACCGGGGCGGGCATTGCCCTACCTGCAATGGGAAGGGGCCAGGTATGGCCGTGTTTTGACGTGTTCGCTGTAGGTCGGACCGAAAAGCACGGAAATTCCTGCCACATGCGACCTTGTGCGCCGGAGGCCCTGGCCAAATTTTTGCTTGCCCTACCCCGCCTGTGTGATGTTAAACTTTCATTGTGGTTCGTCGACTAAGGGGTGCTGCGGCACGATTACGGTACGGGTAGGGCCCTACCTGCCTTGCTCTCGGGACGAACCCAGGGCGAGCATTGCCCTACCTGCAATGGGAAGGGGTCAGGTATGACCATGTTTGGCCGTGTGCGCTGTAGGTCGGACCGAAAAGCACGGAAATTCCTGCTACATGCGACCTTGTGCGCCGGAGGCCCTGGCCAAATTTTTACTTTCCCTACCTCGCCTGTGTGATGTTAAACTTTCATTGTGGTTCGTCGACTAAGGGGTGCTGCGGCACGATTACGCTACGGGTAGGGCCCTACCTGCCTTGCCCTCGGGACGAACCCGGGGCGAGCATTGCCCTACCTGCAATGGGAAGGGGTGAGGTATGGCCATGTTTGGCCGTGTTCGCTGTAGGTCGGACCCCCATGCCGAAGACATTGCAGCCACAGCTATTACTTCGCCCCCATGTACCCATACACCCAACTCCGAAGCCAACTCCGACCGCCGCGACATGGACTCAGACGACTCCATGCTGCCAGGTCAGCGTTCAAACAAGGACTCGGACGACTCCTCGTTGCCAGACTTGCTTTCAAGCACTGCCTCCGACAACTCCTCCTTGCCAAGCCAGCGCTCAGACACGGACTCGGACGACTCATCGTTGCCAGACCTGCATTCAGGCAGTGACTCGGACGATTCCTCGTTGGCAAGCCAACTTTCGGATCCAAGGTGACATTCCGTAAGCTTGATTGCGTGCTGCATTATGCAAGGACATGTTTATACATAAACAAGGGTAAGTAGGGCCTTATCTACCATGTGTCTATACTCAAGTACTGATCAAGCATGGCCATGTGTATACATTAACAAGGGTAAATAGGGCCCTACCTATCATGTATCTATGCTCAAGTCCTGATCAGACATGTCCATTGCTGAAACGATGTGGGCATGGCCCTACTAACACATTTCTGATTATTTTGCAACAGGCAACGCAATGTCACCATCCATTCCTTCATGCCCCATTCAGGCGAAGAGAAGAAAACGGTGTGCACGCCGCAAGAGTTTTTCGACATGGTGGCAAATGCGAAGGGCCACCGTTCGAGAATATGGGAGTGCATCGCCGATACACTCTACCTAGAGGACCATCCGGCGAACATCGAGTATGCCGACCACCGTTGGGCATTGGAACCTCCCGTCCACCGAAATCTTGCCATGATCAAAGACGCGATTTTGAAAGTGGTGAGGGACGACGACATTTGTATGGCTCCGCCGGACGAGTTGAATTTGACCAAGTCCGAGCAACCCACTTTGGATGACCACGACTCCATCAAGAGCAAGGATGTCACGAGTTCCGACGACGCCAGCCCCGATGCCGATGCCCCCCCCTCCCCACACCCGATGATGCTCTTGGCCTCCGATGCCGACTCTCCGATCTCCGAGGCCGTGGCCCAAGACGATTCCCGTGCCGATGCCACCACCTCCGCACACCCGATGATGCTCTTGGCCTCCGATGCCGACTCTCCGATCTCCGAGGCCGTGGCCCAAGACGATTCCCGTGCCCATGACGCAGACACCGAACCCATCGTCCGTGAGGTAGCCGACGAGGCCATAATGTGTACTCCGCTAAACCCGGCGTTCCCACACCCTATAGCGAGGTATGGTTTCAAACCCGGTGTAAACATGGCGCTGTTTGTATATGTTCTTTGAAATACACAAGGTAAGCATGGCCATGTTCGTACGCGGTTTCGTGCAGACGCCGCCGCGGAGGTGTGGAGAACGGTCCACGCGCAAGGGACGCGCAAAAGAAGCCATGTGGTTGCAATCGTTGCGTGGAGAACAACATCACCAAGGAAGTGTCAACGAGAACCATCTACACACACAAACGGCTTTACGGTTGGCATGTACCTCCACAACCGGATCCGGATGCCGTGCTTCCTCTTAGGCCGCCTACCCCACATGATTCTACCGAACCTACTTTGGAGACGGATGAAGAGATGGATGAATTCGGAGAGAAGGATTGGGGAGGGGGTCTATAGGAGATGCCGATGGTCGCGGCATATCCCCGATCCCTCCACGTTCCCCCTTCCCGTCTGAGCCAGCAGGTGAGAACCTATTGAACATGGCCATACCTGCCTTGTATAGCTTCAGGTAATTGGTGAACATGGCCATGTTTGCCTAATACCTGCCCAACGTGCTCGTTGCGGTCGCCTCCCCAACTCGGCAAGAACGTGACGACACCGCCTGTTTTCACGTGAGCGTGACCTCCACACGCACGAACGAGGAGCTCCTCAAAATCGAGTATGAGTGGGAGAAGATGATGTATTTCCTCAACCACATCGAAGGCATTGACTTCGACGAGTACGAAGGGTGGATGAAACCCGGCAATTTCGACGATATGTATCCGGAGGATGACGTGCACATCTCTCTTCATTGCGGCAACCGACCAGTCATGGGATGTGGCATTTCCTATCGTGGAGTGCCTTGTGGGAGTGCGATCGCACCCAATGTTCATCCCCCATCGAGATGATGGCATGAGTGGTACCGCACACGAGGCGAATGACGAGGAGATGGATGTAATCAACGAGATACTAAAGAGCTTGGAGGAGATGGTAAAGGTGCGACCTGAAAATAACACAACAACCGTGGTGTCGCTTGCTGCTGCTGCACTTTGAGTTAATGTGGTTTCAGGTGAGGTTTAAGGTGAGGATATGCACTGGCTAATAAGGTACTGGGCAGACATGGTCATGTCTTGCCATTTCAAAATGTAAACAAGGCGAACATTGCCATGTTTGCACGGTTACGTGGCAATGTCCGTCCCATTTCTAAAGGTGGTGTCAGTTTCGCAGGATGCTTCTGGTAAGGAAAACCATGCCTTCATGCTCATGCTCGATCTCTTGGAATGGAACTTGGAGCATGGCCTTAGTCTAGGATCCTTTAACGACTTGTTGGAGATACTTCGTCTAAATTTGCCGAAGATGTTCCCGGAGGGCACTCTACCGAAGAACTACCAAGAGGCCATAGGACATCTATCCATGTGTGGCTTGCCTTCTAAGTCGGTGGACATCTGTGTAAATGGATGTTGCAGATTCGACGGAGAGCACGCAATGTGCCGGACATGCTCGACGTGTGGCGCCGATAGATGGGCCCCGGAGATGCTCGAGAAGCCGTTGGCGAGCCGGAGAGGAAAGTCCACGTTTTATTATTGGAACCTCCCGGATCTTCTCAAAAGGAATTTTGCGCACCCGGAGCTTTGCGTGGACATGCAAGCGCACGCCCGCCATATTCCATGCGACTTGACCAAGGAGGCGATGGGAACTATGTGGGGTAAGTGAAAATTTCCAGTTCCCGATTGTGAAAGGAATGCCCTTTGAAAGCCTACTGAACATGGCCATATTTGGGCCCTATTCCTCTGGAAACCTACTGAGCATGGCTGTGTTCAGGCCCTGTCCTTCTAGAAACCTACTGAACATGGCCATACTTACCTGTTTATCGCAGACAGTCCAGCATGGAGGCAACGGCGGGAAAGGTACCCCAAGTTCTTCAGCGATCCCCGCAACGTGGTGATCTTAGGATGTGCGGATGGCGCCACGGTGTGGAAGGACCTGCGCGGAGTTTTCCCGGTGACGTTTCAATACCTCAATATGCACCCCACCATCCGCGGCAAGTTCGTGAACATGGAGGTGTTTGGGATATGTAGCGGCTCGAAGCCAAAAAGCACGCAACCTATCTACGAGCTATTTGTGGACCAGCTGCTGGAGTTATGGGATGGCGTGCCGTGCTACGACATCGTGAAAAAAGAAACCTTCAACTTGAGGTGCATGTTGTTTAAGATGTTGTTTGACATC
>LGRX02004850.1:0-42971 GCA_001247695.2 Cymbomonas tetramitiformis
CTGTGTGCACTACTCTGAGAGAGACGAGGCGGGCGGGTCGCGGGGAAGAGCCCTGTGTGGGAGCTCTGCGGAAAGGAACACAAGCGGACGGTGTGGCAAGGCCACACAGCAGAGTGGCGTGTGCAGAGTGAGCAAGAGGCAGCAGCTTCAACGAATCCTTTCCTGCCGTCGCACCTTGATGCACATTTCGAGGAAAAAAATGGTGGTGAAAAAGTACTCTGCATATGACAGATGCTGCAGTGTGGCATCCCCCAGGCCCACCTCTGCATAGATCAGATGCTGCAGTACGATATTCAATGCCACCACTGCCACCCTAACGGACCTACTTGACACTGCGCAAGACGTGGAGGCACACATGCGACTCAAGCGAGCCAGGGATAGCCGGGCGTTTCTATCTTGAGCGCTTGTGCAAGGTCGCGCAAAACCGTCTCTTGGTAGGATTTTGCCGGATGACTGGGTGCTCCAAGGGCCAGAAGGATCAGACCGGGCACCTTGTTCACACCGCTGTTGTCAGGGATGGTAGGATCGGACACGGCCAACGCCAGGCAGTTGGCGGTGATCATGACGAGCACAAAAGTCTGGACACGAACCCGCTCAGCAGGCCCACTCACCACCAAGATTCAAAGGAAAGAAGGACACGGAAAGTTAGAGAGGATATATATCCTAGGGTGGCTCTCTTCCGATGGAGCGATGCAGTGCACTGGTCCCAACGCGTGCAAAAGGCAGGCCTCAACTCACACCCAAGCAGCTGTCGAAGGTGTTAAACAGGCGCCTACAGGCTGCAGATGATCCCCCCAGGGGAGAAGCCCTCCCGTGTGGGGGCTCCGCACACGGTCGGCGTGACTGATCGCACACGATATCCACACCATCAGCTTGGAGCACGCTATACAACGATGAAGGGAATCATCTGGCAGAGATGGCCGCCACTCGGACAGGCTGCCGAGGCTGGGCACCGTCTCGCAGGGGTGAGGCGCGAAGGCCTCTTCTGATAGGCGCCCGTGTGACACCGGCCATGACACGGCACTGTCGTAGGGGAGTGCGTGGTCGTAGGTCAGAGATTTGAATTTCCTTACTAAGCAGCCGAGGCGCGCCCACTCACCTCGAAGTGTGGCGAGCGGATGATATTGATGCATTGCTGACGGAAAGCGTTGTGAAGTGGTATGCATCCCAGAGATTTCCCAGTGTATGAGGTAGACCTCAAAGCGAACTTTTTAGATTGTACCTGATGCCACCGGCACACACCCGTCAGCACGACCACATCCCCGCACGGCTGCCTGCCCATAGCGGGATATCGTGGCCGCCGTGCCAACAAGATATCGTGGCCGCCGTGCCAACAACGCTGGGTTTTCGGCGCAATGCTTGACCAGTGCGCACTTTCCTGCACGTATCGACCTGGAATAATGCGGCGCGTGCGCCTTTTCGATAGTCGAGTATGACCGAGAGGTTTTCCAGATCTTATACTTCACAGCAGCCGTGGCGCATGCGTCAGAACACAATTTGGATATAGTTTTCCCAGGACCTAGTACTGTGCTCTGCAAGTGAAGTGCATAGGTATTTCGTTAAGCTGCAATAGATGTAATAACTTAATAGATGTAATAACTTAATAGATGTAACAACAGCTGAAATAGATATAATAACAATAACTCTTGCGCTAACTCTTGCGCACAGGCTTCTGCCGAGCGCGAGAACCAGCAAATGTCTACGGGATGTCGTCTAAGCTCGTATGCGTAGCGCGACTAGTATGGCAGACGATTCTCAACGAAGAATTGCAGAAGCTGCAACTGTATGCGAGAACGCAGCAAATGCGGGAATATTGGGAGGTCGCGCTCGGGGCGAACCCGCTTGATCTTCGCCGCAAAATCCTCAGAATCTTGCACCTTTTCGCTGGAATAATTTCGAGAATATCTCCCGATCATCTCAACGTCAAAAATATGTTAAATTGTTTCGGAAAATGTGAAATATAAGGGCAATGTAAGGGACGTTTCTTGAGACACGGCCTTACTCGGCGTCCGGAGCCACAGCTGGAAGTAGCACACATTTGTTGCTACAACCGCCGTGTTTAGCTTTAGACTTGCAAATCCGGTGGGATAGACAAAGTGAGTAATTTCTGCAGCGTCGCGGGGATGAAGGCGCGAGCTCGTCGAATTTCTCGCCCACAGCTTGCTGTCAAGGCACGAAGTCGACTTTTAGAAACTGCCTGACTTTCGGGCCTGGGATGAGAGTAAACGCGATTCAAACGTATTCAGACAGGAGATATCGAGAGCGCGTTGTAGAGGAGACATCCATATAATTATCTGTCGACCTTCTCAGAGCGTGTCTTGAAAGAGGTGGCTCATTATTTGACCGGTCATCAAGGGATCCACGACCACTTGTGGGACGTCTCCAGATACTTCAACACAACAAGTATATATGAGCAAAATATGGGACAAGCTTACATACGTCGCCACCTTTCGCGACATTTCCTAGCATACACAAGGCATACACACAATACAAACTCTTCTTGCACTCCATTCCCCAGCACGTCTTCGCCAGTCCATCATCAAACGAAAGTCATTCCACCAGACCACCTGCTAGCTTCCAACCTCAAACCTCCATCAATCCGAATGACTTCAATCCGAATCCTCGTATTTCCTACTCCGTCGGTTGAATACTCGTGAAGGTACCGACTGAGGCCTACCCTTGTCCCCAGAGCTTATGGACGAAAATAAACATTTAGGGTTTGTAACTCTGTGGGGTCCATAAGCTCTGGCATGACTCGGCAGGCCTCCAAATCGATGTCCTCCAAAGTGCACACCACTTCAGGGGCTTCAGCAGGAGGGCCAAACAAACAGAAGTTCTGCTCAACACATGCCCAGAAATTGACCTGAGCTCAAGTTATGGAGGTAAACGTCCTGAAAACTGCCAGGTTTTCAGTGAGCTGCAAAAGTCTGGCACCAAAATCATTCAAAACTACATAACTTTAGCGCACTCTATCCAAATTCAACAAAGTATATAGAAAACTTCATCAGTTTTTCACGACTTACGCACTCCAACCATTTGTTTGTACAAATAAATGGGCCAAATCACCATATTGTGACTTGGCCGATCTAGATGTTGATTCATAGGGGATGGTATCGAGCCGTTAATCTTCCGTATTAATGCGCTTTCCGCATGATTTCGAGTATTCTATTTGTATGCTACCTTTTGATGTTTGGCCACTACTTTGTGTCACCTTCGTCCTCCGCGAAATGCTCCATAAGTAAGCGATATCTGCATATTTGCTTCACATTTTGAGAAAACTGTTCTATTTCGACCAATTTGCGACTCCGTGCCTCCTTCGTGACCAAATCCTTTTGAAAGTTTTTCCTAATCACTTGAACAGTTTTTGCTGAGAACAACATCAGGCACTTGGCAATTGCCCCATCTCTGCCGGCCCTGCCAACCGCCTCTTGGACATACGCTTCCATAGATTGTGGCATGTTGTGATGCACGATCCAACGAACATCGCCCTTGTCCACCCCCATCCCAAATGCGGTGGTTGCTACCACTATTCTAGTTTCTCCTCGCATCCAAGCATTGTACACTTGCGATCGTTGTGCCGTATTCAATTCTCCATGATAGTGAGCTGCTTTAATACTGTCACCGCCTTGCTTTTGTTGGCTCAACCAATTTGCTAACTTCTCAGTGTCTTTTTTTGTCATGCAATAAATGATTCCAGTAGAAGTCGCTTGCTGATCTAAAACGAATGCTAATATCTGCTTCCAACATGAATCGACAACTATCTCATTCACGGTCTCTTCTCCCCAAAACTTCTCCTCCACATTCAAAATCAAGTTTGCTCTTCTACTAGTGCCGAAAAACTCAACAGGGTTCTTCATTCGCAAAATCTTTTTGATGTCCGTTTTTGTCCTTTCTGTCGCGGTTCCTATGATTGCCGTGAAGAGAACACCGGGAAATGTATCCTTTAATTCACCTAAACGGCTATACGCTGGCCGAAAATCGTGTCCAAATTCACTAAGCTGAAGAAGATTTTTTTCGGACACCCCAGATTTTTCCTAAAATGCACCCAAATTTTTCAAAATTTTGAAATTTTTTTAAGCCAAAATAAGCACCCAAATTTTGAATAAAATTTTTCAAAATGTGTGGCTGCCCCAATATGTTACACCCCTGACACACACATTTAATTTTAGGGGTGTTATAGGGTGTTACAAGTGCTGCATAAATCAGGGAATATTTGTTGATAGCTGAATAATCAGATCAACAAAAAAAATCAACCCGATTTTTTCATTTTGAAATCATGCGTGGAGCATTTTTACGCATTTTGTTGCAGCCAATATGTATACCCCCATATATTACACACCTAATATCTAGGGTGTTACACGAGATATGACCATGGTCATTATGATTTTCTGGTACCTTAATAGGTATAGAATCATAATATCAAATAAAATAGGGTCGAATTTTCAATTTTCAAATCTATCGCAAACGAATTTCACCCATTTTGGCCATTTTTCGGCTATTTATTGTTTTCCATAGTAATATATCTCTGTGTGTGTGTAAGCTGCAGAGTACAGAAGTACTGCAACTTACTTCACCTTTGCACATGGCAATTTTCATGGCATAAAAGTGAATATTCCTGTATGTCAACATCCGTGGTCGATCATATTTGTGGGTTTTACTGATTTGAAACCCATGGAAGTAAATGCACTCCCTGATGATATTTAGGTGTACCAACTATAAGCGGATTATCCACTTTAGTGATAACTTATCAACCTACAGTATGATATGTTTGAGCATATGACTGTGCTCTAAGAGTATTGAGGGGGGAAGAAGGTGGAACCATATATATACATCACCTCATTATACCAATGTACAGAAATAATACATGTACAATATATATATATATATATATCACACACACACACACACAGCCAGTTGAAGGTTTTTGTTGGTGTTGTGTTTTGTCTTATAGATGGCAGAAGTAGCAGAAGTACCGGCTATTAATCCAGATCCATCCACCTGGTTCTTTGATATCTTAGGCTCATATGATGCCTTCAGTCGGTTTAAGATACCTAAATGGCTTACTGGTTACGCTGATACCCAGACCAGATTTGATGAGATAGGGTATTTCGACAACATCAGTCGTATGAAACCCGACATGAGTAGATACAGAGACCCAGAGACAGAACCACCGGGAGCCACACGAAGATTATACAGAGGATCGTGCTCCACCGGTGTTCACAGACCCTGATGATGGTCCAGCACCAGCACCAGCTCCATCCGCACTTGTGCCTATTCTACGAAGGGTGGGTATAACCACCGTAAGAGGTGCTTACGGTGGGTATACCCACCCGAAGGGTATCAATAATTACCGATGATTGGCTGCGAATCACGGCATGTCACCAGTGACCAACTTGTTCTAGACACTCCCGTGAATCTCTATGGAGCCTCCACATGCGCCAGACATGACTTGATAACGGGCCAAACGAACCCAAATACCCAAACCCTAATATCATCGGAATGCACTGTGTATATAGTATATTTGGTGTGCATAGTACCGGATTTTGAATGTGCAAGTGTCGGAGGTCTGCGATGTGGCAGCACATATTGTACCAAAAAGTACGTCGGTTATATACCAAAATCAAAGTACATATCGAAAAAATGAGTATATTGATGTTATACCAAGCTGCAGAAGTCTGCAAATAGAGTTGAATGGGTATACCCACCGTAAGCGAAGTTTTCTACCCACCGTTATTTCCCCAACTTCAAGGTTGTGTAATGTGCCCAAACTTATCGGAGTCGTGTAAATTAAGTTTTCCGTCCTTTAATCAACCTCTTGGGTCACAGAAAATCCATATGTTTAACCCCCGCAACCTACTTGTGCGGTCGGTACGAGCTTGCAAAGTTTGGCGTTACGGTGGGTATACCCACCGTAATATTTTTAGAATAGGCACTTGTTCCAAAGGTGAAAATGACTCCACCTAAGGAATACAAGGTCGGGCAGGATGCTGAGATTTGGTTGGAAACAGTAGACAGATACTTTCAGTTTACCTATCCAGGTGTGCCAGATAAAGATCTTATTACAGCAGTCTTCCTCACACTCATTCAGAACAATGACAGACATTATTTTCAGGTCGTGGCCAAAAAGCCAGATGCCACGTATGAAAATATCAGAAATACATTCCTCAGTCAGTTTGGTAATCCACACAAAAGATCAGTTGCCAAAAAGCATCTTATGGCACTGAATCAGGGAAACCAGACCTTTTCAGATTATCTCCGCACGTTCACATCACTGGCTGCATTAGCATCAGTTGATCTGGATGATGCTTTGATAAAGGACGGATTCATCAGCAATATGGAATCAGATCTTCGCAAACAGTTCCATCTTAGATTCCTTACGGAAGATGAAAGGAATAACCTGTCGTGGGCACAGACCACACAGGTTCTGCTCGATTTGAATTTCGTAGTTCATTCGAAGCAATCAGAAACCCTTCACTATAGGGGACAGAAGGAACAGTCAGGAGGCCCAGTCAGAAAAGACAAGGACAAAGGCCGTGGCAGAAAGCCATATGACAGATCCAATCGGAATCAGAATGCCAACCAGAATCAAAATGCCAACCAGAATTCCCAGAGGAATAAAGGGAAAGGAGGAAAAGGCAAGGGAAAAGGAAAAGGAAAAGGAGCAGCAGCAAATCCTCCTCAGCCTTGTCAACGTTGTGGTCGTACCAATCACGTCACAAAGGATTGTTATTCCACCAAGACACCAGAAGGGAAATCCATAAAAGGCACTCCTCCAGCTCAGAATCCATTCAGAGGACAACAGCAGCAGAATAATCAGGGTGCTAAAAACGAGTCTAACAAACTTGTAAAAACAGTCAACACCCTGGTTAAGGAGCTACAGAATCAGCAGAGCATCAATGCAGCAGTTGCAGCTCCAGTTCCAGCTCCAGCAACAGCTCCAGCTCCTCAGGGAAACTCTCCGGGTACTGCATAGGTACCAGTGATGAGGGCACCCCGAGGATAAATCAGCCTGAAAATGCCACTGAAGCAAGTGGCCGGGTTGAGAGTATCTCAGAAGAAGTCCTTTCCAGTCTGACACTACAGTTCCAACAGATGGATACTCCCTCAGAACACATCGCACAGATGCGGTCTCAGACAGCACAGCTGAAATCACAGAAGAAGCTGTTGTTGTACAAATGGAAAGTATATGGACAGAGTACTCACATTTTGGTAGATCCAGGAGCTACATCGTCATTTATCGACAGACAGTTCGCTTCTCAGCTTGGTATTTCACCAACAGACTCATCATCATTCTCAGTGGGATTGGTTGGAGGAAGCCAATTACCCTAGACATGTCATACCATGTCATGTCATGTCGAGTCATGTCATATATTATAATGACAGACAGTCGTCAGTACGGTCGACTATGACTGTACATGTCGTCAGATGATAAGTCACATCATCTGTCGAGTAAATCCGGCATTATTCAAGGAAAGACTTGAATGACACCTGTCATCGAGAGTTCGTATGTCGAACTCGAAGATGGCAAAGCAAGATACATCTTGAAGTAACAAACAAGAAATCATCTTCGCTTCAAGCATGTGCGGAACAAGCATGCGCAGTATTATGGGGCGAACGTATTATTCGTTCTGACGATACTGGTTGTTCAACCAATGTCTCGGGTTCACAACCCAATGGCGGTACCATCTATGCGATGGGAGACATTTGGTATTTAGACGAGCTAGCGTTGTGCTAGAGGCAGCATCTTCTCACAGAAGTCTGCACTCATCCCCGCTATTGCGTAATACCTCACTTTTAAGAGAATCGACGATAAGAGACCACCAGCGTTTGGGGGGGTTAACGATGACCCCGAGCCTTTTCAAATCGTTAAGAGAATGGGTCCAAATAAGAGAACGGGAGCTGGCTAAATGAGGAAATGTGGTTGGGAAACCATGTTAAACCATGTATCTTAAATTAAACGATGAAGCTGGCTGACCGCATATCCCTGTTCTCTTAAATATGCAGTATTACTGTATCTTACGCTTGTGTTACCGTCCTATAACACAGCGTTTACTATTATTTTATATGATATACCGAGGGCTCGCTTATCCAGCCCTAATAGAGGACATCCTCAGGTATTTTTTCATTCTGTTTGATGCATGATTCACCAGTCGTCAGTACGGTCGACTGTGACATGTACAGTCATACCATCTGTCATCCACTTAAGGTGAGTGACACCTGTCATCGAGAGGCCAGGTATTGGCATCGCGAGATGGCGAAGCAAGATAAGTCTTGAAGAACCGAAGTGTTCTGAGAAGACTCGTCTTCGCTTCTAGCATGAATTGAACACCATGCGGGTATCACATGGCTTATTCGATCAGCCGATAGTGTTGTTCACCCGATGCCCGCGGGTTCACAACCCAATTGTGGTAGCGCCTGAGAGGCGCGGGGGCATTGGCGTATATGAGGGAGCGTTGAGCTCTAGCAGCACTTCTGGAGAAGAGTCTGCACTCATACCCACATATACTCTGCGCGTGCTGTTAACGTTCAATAATAGCCGTGCCATATATCATATATCATATCGCTTGCATAGCGAGCCTTAATGTCTATTGCCAAATCGGTGGGTTTACCCACCGTAACACGCTGTTACGGTGGGTAAACCAACCCTACGATTTTGGCGCGTAACGGGGTCGTTACGCGGTTCCGCAAGAAATGTGACATTATAGTGACCAACTAGACACCTAAAACCAATACTAAAAGTACTCGGGGGTCAATAGACTTGGCGGCAGACGCTGATAAACATGCCTCCTATTGCGCTCAACTTGAGAAAACGTGAGAAAAATAATAGGGTGTGAGTTATGCATTCCCGCTGGTGCGTGTGGGCGGGAATGAGATGTCCAGGAATTTGTTGGGCAATGCCCCAACCCCCTTGACTATAGCTTGAAGGCTCGAGTGACCGCATGTGACCAGGACATAGCACCTGGCAAGCGATTCGAAGTGACGTTCGAATATGACGGAGACAAGCACGCGAAGTCCCTCGTCTCCGTCACCGCGTATTTGCACTTGGGTGAATACATGACAATACACATGCTTAAAACATAATGGATTGCCTTGTTGAGATGAAAAACGTTTGGTCTATGAATGTATTTTGACGTATAAACTTTTGCAGCTGCTTGAGCTGTGCCCATTGACGTGAACCTATTTTCCCCACGAAACACTATGAAAATAACGGATTTTAGCCAATTTTAGGGATTAACGAACCCCGACACCCCCATGGTAACGCAGCATGCCGACGATATGCACGTGCCTCCCCAAGTGATGTACATCAAAACTTAACATTGCCAACTATCATATATGAAGTGCCAACCCTAAGATCGCATACTAGCGCCTCCCTCCGTACGGCACGGATCTACCAATATTTGTAACCGCGTGTAAACCCACCGTAAGCAAATTTCCCAACCCACCATAATATTTGGCAACTTCATGCGCCTCTTACATATCGAAACACCTTAGAATGGTGCAAAGTATGTTTTCCATGTTCGAAGGGACTCTTAATGAGTGCCATGAAACATAGGTTTGAGACCATATACGCCGTTACGTAGAAGCTTTGGGTTGTTTAAACTCGTCATTACGGTGGGTTAACCCACCGTACCCATTTGGCAATAGACATTAAGATCAGGGCTCCTTTCAGGATCTCTGTTGACCGGATCCTCCTCCTTCACCTTCTCAAAAAAGGGCGGGCCTTCTCCACCTCCTCCGCAAGATCCGTGAAAGCAAGGGCCCTCACGTCGTCATCCTGCCAAGGGAAAGTGGGGTGCAATGCACAGCAAATACGGTCCGGCCTGGTGACGGGCACACCCAGCTCATACTCCTCGTACTTCTCACGAAGCACAAGTACCGGAGTTTGACCAACCTCAGGGAGATCTTCGAACTCCACCAACTCGAACTGCTCCACGTCCTCATTGAGGATCTCTCCCATAGGGGACAGCTCACACCCCCTGGCAGACGACAGCTCGAAAGTGTACGAGTTCACCATATCCTTGGTCTCCGCCAAGGCCTCGATCGTGCTCGCCACGAAGCTCATGCTGCCTCCCTGGATATCATTGTGCACCTCGTGATGGGGCTGAAGTATCCCCACGCACGCCCTGACCTCATTCCACTCATCAGCAAGGGTCAGCTGCACCTTGTTGTCGCCATCGTGCAAGGTGAAGTAGCACACGATAGCAGTTCGCAACCGCCACAGCTTCGCCAACATCTTGAAAGTGGAGCTCCACCTGGTGTCGTTGCGACTATCAAGCTCTTGATAGTCGTCATACAACGCAAGCATCACGGCAAGGCATGGAATCAATTGTTTGATATTCTGATACCATCAATATATCAGAATATCATAATCAATTGATGCCTATTTGATGCACACTCAGAATATTGCAATCGATTGATATCCACTTCCGAGAATTACAATCGATTGATGCCTAATCCGAATTATCACCATAGATCGATTCTCGATTTGCATTATCACAATCGATTGATCGTGACCGTGGGACATATCAGAATCGATTGATATTTGCATTTGACACACAACCACATATCGATATGTAGTATATAATGTCTATTACCCGCTGGTTGGGTGGGCCCAACTTAAGAGCCATTTAGGTTGGGTGCACCCAACTTACCCTTTGGTGGGATTATTGGGAGTTGTCGGTACCGGATCCTGGTTTTTATTAGCTCAAAATGACGGGGAAGATGTCCTCTTTTACACACGCATCTACACTATTGAGCGAATCAAACTTATCCGTGAGCAATTTTGGGGAGTATGCGAGGGGGTAGGAAAAATTGTAAAATTTCCAAGTGATTTTGGGGTTTTACCTACCCATGCTACTTCAACCGAGGTTTTGAGGGTCAAGATGAACTCGGATGAAACTTTTGACAAGACACTGCAGAAAGAGCAACTCGAGAACTTGACGACATGGGTCTCCGAATTTTCAAAGGACCTTCGAGTGTCACGGGGAGTCCCTTATATTACCCGCGTTCTTAGGTATTGTGCACCCAACCTAAGAGAAATCCGGAATATTTCATCACATACCCTATTGATACGGTCCCATTATACCCCGCAGATTGCGATCACAGAGGTGTAATGCATATCCATTGTTCAAAGGGAACATAGTAGGCCATGGCCTAGCCTTGCTTTGGCACTATAAGTCCGATATTCGAGGAGTTATTGACGTTTGAAAAAGGGTTCTTAGGTTGGGTGCACCCAACTTAGTGGTGGGTAATAGACAATAACTCCCTAACCGATCCTTCATTCCTGAATTTTAGGCTTTTCATTCGTCGCTAATTTGGCTTCGCTGAAGTGTGTTTGAGAGGCAAAATCCCGGCCCTCAGGTAAGCGGTACCAGGTACTTTCATTTCTGAAACATTTCTGAAAATCGGGCACAGGTAAGGTACAGGTACATCCAATCAGTACCTGGTCACGGGGAAGCCGATTTCCCCCCCAGTGTATGGGGGCCTGCTTCTCCTTGTTTCACCCCTCGCCTTGAGTGCCTGTCATCTTGTCATCTGTCACCGCTCCGACCGTTCCGCACCGCTCTCGATAAAACACCTAAGTATTTTATCTTATGCAGTTTTTAGACCGACCGGATCACCACCTGTGTTTCCTGTGTTTCAGCGATATATATCCCATATATATATATATATATCACTCCTTTCATCAGGTTATGGGCCAGACCACTTCTGTGGTGGTTCGTTTGTCGTTTCTTTGACTCGCTTCGGCCTTACCGCCGATTCTAGTACCGTCAACTTTCCGTCATTTGGCCTGGAGCGCCAAACCCGACCTTTTCTTGGCCTGGAGCGCCAAACCGTTTCCTGATTCGGTCTGGGGAGTACCGATCTGACCGTAGATTACCCTGACAACGCGACCGACGACAGGCAATCTTAGCTCTCAGCCCTCTCGAGAGTTACCGTTTATCGCAGCTTGATCTGCACCGTAAAAAGCGGCAAATCCCTTTCCGTCTCCGTTCTTTTTGCCGCTTCCGTCTTTCGTGGCTTGCCTACCGACTGTGACTGGTATCCCGCGCACCGTCTCCGTCAGCTTTCGTGCATTCTGGTGCACTCCGTCATTTTTTTAAACGTCCTTCAACACTCTGGCCAGCAGCGCCTCTGCTGCCGGATAACTGGTTTACCGTACGACGTTTTTGACGTCACCACCGTTTTCCTCGTCGAATTTTACCCTAATTTGACCCCTACATCGTCCGATTCCGTTAATTTTGCGGGAAGTTACGTTATCGCCAACAACCCAAACGTCCATTCAACTTTCTGGCCAGTAGCACCCTTTCTGGCAGGAAAACGGGTTACCGTACGACGTTTTTGACGTCACCACCGTCTTCCACGCGGAAATCCACCCCAAATTTCCTTTTTCATCGTTCGATTCCGTTAAAAATAGCGAAAGTTGCGTTTTTCGCTTACAACCCTACCCTTCGGCTACAGATTTCTGCAGCTTGCAGCGAAATGGCTTCACCACGTCAGCAAGCGCGCATGGCCGCAGTTCAGTGTGCGCTGCAATTACTCCGACATCAACAATTCATCCCTGGTTTCTGTCTGGTGGTGTCTGGTGGTGCTTGTGCACCAGACACCAAGATCGACGTTGAGAGATACACCAACTTCGCCAGTGAGTATTTTGACTCCCACGCCTTCGTCTCGCCCCATCCCTCGCCTTCGCCTTATGCGCCCCCTATTCACCATCTGGTGGTGTCTAGGGGTGCGGTTGCAATCGTCGCATCCCTCACTGTTATCCCTTTTGGGTCCCATCCCGAAGGCTCGATCACGTCCCCTCGCCGCATTTTTCACTTTCCGCCACTCTGCCCTCTCTTCGTCGCCGCATTCGCTCTGGTGGTGCTTGGCCGCTTTTGGCTTTGGCACCGCACAGGCATTGGCTGATTCGTCTTCTCCGTGGCGCTTGAGGTCTTCTACGATCGAGGACTTCGCCGCCGCCAATCCGGGATCGCGTCGCAGCTTGTAGAAACTTGCCCTTTGGAATTTTAGGCAACGCCCCATGCACGGACGTGTGCTTCTAGTTGGGTTGAGAAAGGCCCCTTTGGCCTCAACATTCTAGTAACATTGGGTTAGGATTCAGGGTGTGCCTGCTTCGGGATGACCGCTCACACCTTCGGGGTGAGGTGGTGTCACGGGGAAGCCGATTTCCCCCCCACTGTATGGGGGCCTGCTTCTCCTTGTTTCACCCCTCGCCTTGAGTGCCTGTCATCTTGTCATCTGTCACCGCTCCGACCATTCCGCACCGCTCTCGATAAAACACCTAAGTATTTTATCTTATGCAGTTTTTAGACCGACCGGATCACCACCTGTGTTTCCTGTGTTTCAGCGATATCCCATATATATATATATATATATCACTCCTTTCATCAAATGGCACAGTTGGATTAGCAGTTAGGACCTGTCACTCTGGCTTCTACCCTAGCAACTTACACTTCTGACTCTCCTAGCCAGTCACCACCCACAGTGTTGGGGTGGTGTGCTGGAATCTGTATAGGGAGCCCTGACTGGGAGTCCCTATGACAGACCCCTAGGCCAACACTGGACTGCTTACTGATCTGCAGGCTCGTGCTGTGACACACGCTGTGTCACAGGTAGGCTAGACTCCGTTACCGTTGCGAGACCGTTCGGGGTATATCTAGCTTAGGTTTTATATTATTATGAGAGTTTATCCAGACACAGTTCGAGACCCTCTGATATCTAGTGAACTAAGATATTCCGGTAGATATGGCACCTGACTGTACGAACTAGTCAGGCTGTCATTTCCAGCACACCACCTCATTTGAGGTGCACAGCTTGTGACAGCACACCACCCTTCTTAGGGCTCTATAAATAGTGATGGGATTTTTCACTGTTTGAGATGGGTCGAGCGTAATCCATCGCGGCGAAAATGGTATCCGCGACGGGACTCGAACCCATGCCTCCTGATTGAATCACAGTCGCTCTACCAACTGAGCTACGCGGGTTGATGATGACATCGACCCGCATTCAGTGGTACTCATTCAGTTTCTGATATAATTACGGATCGCGATTCGGCAGCTTCGATGACGCACCAACATCTGAGGACTGCTCGCGAAGTCGCGATCCCTAACATATCTCCCCACTTGAAATCAGATCGTCACCTGACGATTCGTGTTCCAGTTCGTATCACAGTTCGGTCGATGTGACGACGTGGCAGCTTACTATGAGCCGAATTGCAGTTCTCGGGATGCAGCCCATCGCACCGAAGGTGCATCGCAGTTCTTGGGATGCAGCCCGAATCCACGTCATCAGCGCGGGTCACATCGTGCCCATGCATACGCGATCGTAGCGCAGGTCACATCACCGTGCCCGAGCATACGCGATCTTAGCGTAGGTCACATCGTGTGCCTTATGCTGTTACATCTGACACCGAATCTGGGAGCCGTTTACGAGAATACCAATCTTAGGGCTCTATAAATAGTGATGGGATTTTTCACTGTTTGAGATGGGGCGAGCGTAATCCATCGCGGCGAAAATGGTATCCGCGACGGGACTCGAACCCATGACCTCCTGATTGAATCACAGTCGCTCTACCAACTGAGCTACGCGGGTTGATGATGACATCGACCCGCATTCAGTGGTACTCATTCAGTTTATGATATAATTACGGATCGCGATTCGGCAGCTTCGATGACGCACCAACATCTGATGACTGCTCGCGAAGTCGCGATCCCTAACAACCCTAGCTACTAGAGTTTACTGAAAAAAATGTAAGTGGTCAACTCGAGGAGCTAGCTAGGTCTCAAGATGTGGTTGAGTGCTAAAATAATAAAACATTTACGCTAGCAAAGGGGACAAAGTCCTGAGAGTGCGGTATCCCTGCAAAGCAGGCTAGTGAAAACACCAGGGGCTACTCCCTCTGCTAAAGCATAAATTACATGCTAGGATGAGTTGTGAACAACGAGATAAAATCAATACTTCTCCGATCTATAAATCCTCCTTGCCTGCAAGTGGCTGGGTAACGTGCAAGAGAAACCGCCGGTCTGCATGTTGGATTTAAGCAGCTAAAAGTAAGAAAATCCTGCCGGTCGATGTAGCTTTGCTGTCTGTTGCACTTTGAAAGGGGATCTCCGCCCATGGATAACGTGCCATAAAGAAAACAAACGCTGCTCGCAAGTGGCTAGGATAGTAGAAAAAGATGCTAAAGTGATATCCAATCCCAACTACAGCAAGTGGCTGGCCCCCAAGGGACGCCCTGCCGGTCAATGCAAAGAAATCAATAATCATCGGAGTAATACTCGTCGTCACCATACTCGTCAAAATGCTCAGCGAACTCCCCTGACACACCACCATACTCGTGAGATTCGTAGGCCCACGCGTCCCAGGCTGCCCACTCCTCTGGGGTATAATCACCATTGTGCTCTTCTCCTTTGCTGGAAACTACACAGTGACAGCGGGGAGAACGTGACAGTACGAACATGTCACAGTGCCAATTCCAGCATCCTTCTTCAGCGAAAGCTGCCTCCGGAAAAGTATCGTTTTCAAATTCTTCTGTGTCTGGCTCACGAAATGAAGCTGTGCCCACAGAAAACTCGCGCTGCGGTAAAAAATCCTCCTCGATCGAGGGTTGCAAAACTCCGCCATAAGATTCCAGCTGGAGACCTATGTCCAGCGAAGAACCCTGTTCCAATCGAGAATCTGAAAATAGCGGAGGGGCCAAGTGGCCACGATCCCTGTCTTCCTCTTCCAAACTGTCTTCAGAATCATCGAAATACCCAACAGGGTACTCCGATTCATCTTCCTCTTCATCAGAATCAAACTCCTCAAAAGTGCGTACCGCCCCAGAGCCCATATAGGGAGGCGTCACAGTAGGGGGCGCATGAATATAATGAACTTCGCGACTCACAGGAGGGGCCTGTGCGTGCGCGCTACTCGCCCCAGGGATACTAGGGGAGGGTCTAGTGGTGTTAACCTGGGAATGAACTGATCGGACACCCAAAATCGCGGGCTCATCGCCAACTCCCATCTCACAAAACGAAACAGCTGATTTCCCGGAACTCATGTTATGAGACCCGCCGGTCTGAGCACCACCTATCACTGTGCCACTGTAAGAGACAACTACCTGCAAAATGATAGGTGATGAAACCGCCGACGATGCGGCCGAAAGATCCGAGCTCCGAAAGTGCGAAAGAGCGCGAGCCATAGAAGAAACAAGCGACACAGTGCGCGAGCGGTTCAGCGAGTCCAGGTTCGCCAACTTGCCATCAATGGAAGCTAGAAGAGCTGTGAGCTCATCGCTCGAAGAAATCTGAGTGAACTCCATATAAGAAAGCGAATACGAATAAGAAATCCACTCAAGAGAAATCGTGGAGCACCACCTCGTCGTAACTGCCCAAAGCCGAAACCAACTGAATCTAAGCGAGAGACGGGAATCAGATTCCTAGCGCCCCAAGAGGGAAGGGCACGCTCAATGAGAAGATAGAGCGATAAAGAAATAAAATCCAACGCCAAAAATCAGTTCACGCAAGCGTGAAAGGGTCCATAACCTGCTAGAAACAGCTGATACAGGCAGTGGGGATCCGCTGCCGACGGAGAACAAACGGATCACTAGACTCGTATAGATGGACATAAATACTGAGTCTAGCTAGGTCACTAGCTGTACACCGAGAATGACACACTGGATATGACACTGTACGAACTAGCCAGGCTGTCATTTCCAGCAAGAGTGTCTCCTGTTTCACCCTCACGCTTCCAGTAGGAAGAGTCACATTTTTTTCTTTTTTTCTTTTTTCTTTCTTTTCCTGTTTCACCCCTCGCCCTGAGGTGCCACATCAACATTTGTCATTCTGCAGTTTCCGACCCGCTAATAAAACAACCAAGTTATTTTATTATCTCATCTCAGAGTTTGCACCCGCCTTTCGACTGCCTCCGGACGCTTCGTTTTCCTTCGGTCTGTGCGTGATATATAATATGCATTATATATATATATATATGATCACACTCTCCATCACGCGGCCGAAGATACGAAGATGTGTAGATACCTAGATGCGAATAGATACGGGAAATAGCCAAGCACCGTTCCCGAAAATACGTGGAACAGGCCGATAACCTCACGAAGAGTGTGATATATATATAGTTAAGATACCGATATTCACAACTTCAGGAAACACAGTCGGGAACGGGCAACGAAACCGCGGCTAAGACAGTTTGCGGATAACAAAATTACTTAGGGTTTTATGTTTCGGACGGTCGGTCGGATGGCACGTGACAGACTACAAGTGATATTCACAGTGAGGGGTGACACAAAAAGGGAGGTGGCTGTCCGTGACACAAAGTCACCCCCTTCATGAGTTTTCGGATATCAGAACGGTCCGGGAACGATCGATCACGAGCTGACCGAAAGATGAAAATACTCCCGAGATACAACTCAGGTTTTAGGTTTCGGCCTTCCGGTGACGGTCACCCAGACTACTTTCGGATGAGGCATGTGACACAGTTCAGGGTCGGTGCCACATCCACTCCAGCAATATTTGAATATACAACTTTACTTTTCCTGCGGACCTCCCCCCCCCTTGAGGGGCTGAGCCCTGTCGCTGTCGCGTCCAGTCCGATCGCGATCGCGATCGAGCATCGGCAATTCGGCATGCAAGTGGCAAGTGCAGCAACGCCACGAGGACGAGCGCCCTAAATTTTAAATTAGTGCACTTCCGATGACACATCACGATCGGCCCCAGTAGCGAGTACAGTTCAGTAGGTATAGGTGTCGGTATCGCAGCGCAGGGCACACGACATGGACGACTGCCAGGTCTGCCACTGGACGTCACTGTCGACCGTTCACTATCTTAGTATCTACACCGTACACGTCTGCGTCTCTTCGTCCGCACGCGCTGGACCTCGCTGCGATAGCGAAATTGAACGGAAGAAGGGATACGGGTGACGAAAGAAGGGGTGACATGACACGGGTGCGGGGTGCCCAACCGACAGATCAACCGATCGACTAGCGACCGATCTGTCCAATCGCAATGTTGATTCTTCACAGCTTCGAAATATTCAACGTATCCGATGTCACATTCATATTTGGTATTCCTTTTCCTATTCACTATTGGAAGGATTTATAGAAAAGATTCGACTTGACCTATGGGCTTTTATAGCCTTTTCTGCGACTCTGTGACATGACACGAGACTACGACTCTGAGACGAAACTACGTGTGAAGAATATCTTGTGATCCAGTTCCTGGTTCATATAGGCACTGTCCGATTAAGATTCGAATGCTTTCAACGGTCAAGACTGAGCGCCCCAATTTCAGTTGGGCAGCTCGAGCCCTTCGATCATGAATATATGCTGGAGAGTGGAGAGAGATATATATAATATAAAAAGCAATCCGATATATTTAATATTACCGATAAAAAATATAAGTTATTTTCGCTGGCCACTAATATCGCTATGAACATGGACGACGCGACGCGACGCGACGCATCAGACGTTCTCTTCTGTGATAAGCCGATGACCATCGCATGACCCAAGACCCATCGCCAGCGCCATGCTGTCATGCCAGATGGAGATGCCATGCATGACCCGCGTGTGCGTGCTGCTGCGATCTGCGCCGATGATGGCCACGGCCATGGCGCTGGCGCTTTGCGCCCTATGTTGCACCTATGCGCTACTGTATCATCGTGTACTGTACAGTATGGCCTCGATCGGATGATGCCGATGCTCGATGTTGTATCACGATGACGCGATGACGCACTCGTGACGCTTTGCTCCTCGTTTATTGTTGGACCATCACCAGACTTTTCATTATTCAGAGTTTCTTTGAAAGCATCAACCGAAGGTCAACATATACCTCAGCTTACGTGTGGACGTGTTTCTTACAACAAAACTATCATGCAGATCTTTGTGAAAACCCTTACCGGCAAGACCATCACTCTCGAGGTTGAAAGCTCGGACACGATTGACAATGTGAAGGCCAAGATTCAGGATAAGGAAGGTGCGTATGCCTTTTAGGCCGCGCCTACGTCCTCCTGGGATTTCCGCTTCGTGCCCTGCAAGGGGCATGACAGAGTACAAATTCCAAGAGTGCCGCGGGTATTCAAGCAGATCACCCAAGCGGTCGCATAGGTTCCAAGTTGTGTCCTGTAACACAGGGACTTACAAAGTGTGGGCTTTGAGGCACTGATAGCGCTGGGCACGTGACCTCTTTGTATTTGGTGAGTGACTCCTATAAACGATAGAAAGCGCAAGGTCGGTGTAAAACCGCGTATGGCGACAAGCAGCGGTTCGCACGATTTTCCCATCGCGTGCAGTGCAGACTCGTACAGCGTCAGACACGTAAGACAAGTTAGTGTAAAATACTTTTGCGGTTGGTGGATGGCAGGAATTCCACCTGACCAGCAGCGTCTCATCTTCGCGGGCAAGCAGCTCGAGGACGGTCGCACTCTCGCTGACTACAATATCCAAAAGGAGTCCACCCTGCACTTGGTGCTCCGTCTCCGCGGAGGTATGCAGATTTTTGTGAAGACCTTGACTGGCAAGACCATCACGCTGGAGGTGGAGTCTTCGGACACGATTGACAACGTGAAGGCCAAGATTCAGGACAAGGAAGGTACGCGTATATTTTGGACCGAGCCTTCCTTCTCCCGAGGTTCTTGTTGCTCTACAGGTCTCTCGAGCGAAGAGTCAGCGAGTACTACTTATTTTGCAAATCCTCCAAACGGCGATATAGGTCCGAGGGGGTTGTATTCCGAACACCATAGAGGTGTGACCTTTGAGTCACCGCTGTCTCTGGGTATATCTGACTTCCTAGGTTATCTTGATTAAATTCTGTTTAAAAAACGCAAGGTCGGTGTTGAGCAGTGTGTGGTTAAAACTGTGCACTACCACGTCGTACGGCTATTTGTGTATCTATGCGTCTTGATATTTATTTGGGCTTTTTTCCTATGGCAGGGATCCCCCCTGACCAGCAGCGCCTCATCTTTGCGGGCAAGCAGCTCGAGGACGGTCGCACCCTGGCTGACTACAATATCCAGAAGGAGTCTACCCTGCACTTGGTGCTCCGTCTCCGAGGAGGTATGCAGATTTTTGTGAAGACCTTGACTGGCAAGACCATCACGCTGGAGGTGGAGTCTTCGGACACGATTGACAACGTGAAGGCCAAGATCCAGGACAAGGAGGGAATTCCCCCTGACCAGCAGCGCCTTATCTTTGCTGGCAAGCAGCTCGAGGACGGCCGCACCCTGGCTGACTACAATATCCAGAAGGAGTCTACCCTGCACTTGGTGCTCCGTCTCCGAGGAGGTATGCAGATTTTTGTGAAGACCTTGACTGGCAAGACCATCACGCTGGAGGTGGAGTCTTCGGACACGATTGACAACGTGAAGGCCAAGATTCAGGACAAGGAGGGAATTCCCCCTGACCAGCAGCGCCTTATCTTTGCGGGCAAGCAGCTCGAGGACGGCCGCACCCTGGCTGACTACAATATCCAGAAGGAGTCTACCCTGCACTTGGTGCTCCGTCTCCGAGGAGGTATGCAGATTTTTGTGAAGACCTTGACTGGCAAGACCATCACGCTGGAGGTGGAGTCTTCGGACACGATTGACAACGTGAAGGCCAAGATCCAGGACAAGGAGGGAATTCCCCCTGACCAGCAGCGCCTTATCTTTGCTGGCAAGCAGCTCGAGGACGGCCGCACCCTGGCTGACTACAATATCCAGAAGGAGTCTACCCTGCACTTGGTGCTCCGTCTCCGAGGAGGTATGCAGATTTTTGTGAAGACCTTGACTGGCAAGACCATCACGCTGGAGGTGGAGTCTTCGGACACGATTGACAACGTGAAGGCCAAGATTCAGGACAAGGAGGGAATTCCCCCTGACCAGCAGCGCCTTATCTTTGCGGCAAGCAGCTCGAGGACGGCCGCACCCTGGCTGACTACAATATCCAGAAGGAGTCTACCCTGCACTTGGTGCTCCGTCTCCGAGAGGTATGCAGATTTTTGTGAAGACCTTGACTGGCAAGACCATCACGCTGGAGGTGGAGTCTTCGGACACGATTGACAACGTGAAGGCCAAGATCAGGACAAGGAGTTCCCCTGACCAGCAGCGCCTTATCTTTGCTGGCAAGCAGCTCGAGAACGGCCGCACCCTGGCTGACTACAATATCCAGAAGGAGTCTACCCTGCACTTGGTGCTCCGTCTCCGAGGAGGTATGCAGATTTTTGTGAAGACCTTGACTGGCAAGACCATCACGCTGGAGGTGGAGTCTTCGGACACGATTGACAACGTGAAGGCCAAGATTCAGGACAAGGAGGGAATTCCCCCTGACCAGCAGCGCCTTATCTTTGCGGGCAAGCAGCTCGAGGACGGCCGCACCCTGGCTGACTACAATATCCAGAAGGAGTCTACCCTGCACTTGGTGCTCCGTCTCCGAGGAGGTATGCAGATTTTTGTGAAGACCTTGACTGGCAAGACCATCACGCTGGAGGTGGAGTCTTCGGACACGATTGACAACGTGAAGGCCAAGATCCAGGACAAGGAGGGAATTCCCCCTGACCAGCAGCGCCTTATCTTTGCTGGCAAGCAGCTCGAGGACGGCCGCACCCTGGCTGACTACAATATCCAGAAGGAGTCTACCCTGCACTTGGTGCTCCGTCTCCGAGGAGGTATGCAGATTTTTGTGAAGACCTTGACTGGCAAGACCATCACGCTGGAGGTGGAGTCTTCGGACACGATTGACAACGTGAAGGCCAAGATTCAGGACAAGGAGGGAATTCCCCCTGACCAGCAGCGCCTTATCTTTGCGGGCAAGCAGCTCGAGGACGGCCGCACCCTGGCTGACTACAATATCCAGAAGGAGTCTACCCTGCACTTGGTGCTCCGTCTCCGTGGAGGACAGTAAAATGTGGAGTGTGTACTTTATATGTGAATATGTTGGAGGATGTACTGTTTATGTGAATAATTATTGATGTACTGCCGATGATAAATATGAATGAGCCAGTCATGAACTTCTTTGGATCATAATGCATTCTGTATTTTGGTATGCACTTGTCATAGTTTTTGGTGGTCCATACAGCTTGACCAGGGATTCATGTGTCCATAACATTGTGAAGGTTTTTGCTGTTCCCTTCGTAGACGTTGTTATTTGTAAGGTAATTGTAAGGCATATCTGCAATTATGGACGAGGTTATAATGGCATGCGAATATAGTATCATTGAAATCAAGTTATCAATTTTCGGGAAATTTTTGGCATGATCACCTGTGTTTTTCGAGGAAAATTTCTACCGCAAAATACGTAATACACATAAAGTGTTTCTTTACAGTTTTACCTATCGACAACTATTTCAATTTCATGTGACGTGCAGAATTCTTCCCTCCGCTCTTACTTTACACTCACCCAGCAAAACAAGATCTGAGAACAAATTTGCTACCAACAACTGAACAACTACTGGCTAGCAATCATTTTCTTGATATCGAAAATGATACATTATAAATCTCAAGCAAGTTTCTCAAGTCAACGCCAGAAACGAAGATTACACCGAGTAAACGATCGGGGTCTACTGCTCACATTTCTCCGTACCTGCGCACACGAGTCAGCTTGTCAGTTGAGAAGAAACACAAACAAGATTGTGAGTCAACGTCTTCGTTTACTGAGTATCTCGCAGAAGATCATGAATTAAGTGCACACTTAACAGTGAAGTTTTAAAAGGTGCACAGGAAACTGTCCCACTCATTCGAGCCTGCAACGAGTCACAAAAAAAGTCAGCGGTAGCGTGGTCTACGACGACCGGGGTGATCCCGCCAGGGTCAAGCCCCAGACACGCTCCTATCTCCAAGGCAGAATCGGAGATCAACTAGGCAAAAATAAAGCTTTTGCGGGCAGAGGTGTCCATAACTCCCGATGCTGAGATCAACTAAATAAGAAAACAACTTTGCAGGTGCAGTAGTCCCGGCAAAACAATAGGAGGAGCCGCATGAAAAACTGTGCCACTCACTCCGATCTTACAACGATTCATTCATTCAGTTCTAGCGACGTGTGCAATAGCAAGGTCTGCGTGACCGGGTTGATCCAGCCAAGGTCAGGCCTCAAACACGCTGCCACCTCCGTGAATCCCGATGCTGAAGTAAATTATTAAGGTACGGACGTCCGAAAAAAAACCATGCTACGCGCCAGCGTGAATGGTCACGAGAGACTTCCACCCCCCCAAATAGAAGCGTAACCTACACATGACGAATTGCACACAAACAAAACAAAAGCGTCACCTACACAAAACGGTCAGTGACAGAACAAAATAGTGAGCCATTGTTGCCATAGAAGTGTAGAACGACAAAACGATGAGCGCTAAGAAAAGCAGCAATACGTGTAATCATAAAAGCTAACGCCAGTAGGATATAGTGAATGGATAACGCGAAATAAACAACTCAAGCTGCAATAACAAATCTCAGTGTAGGCAGTGTAAGGAAGGCCGCGAAAAAATGTCGACTGGAAGCCTGATTTAAAACCCGCGATTTATGACCACTGGTTTGAACTTGTTCTGAACTAAAGATCACAATTCAACCGTCCGCATCGAACATCATTGACAGTTGCTCTGTTCAACCTATCAGATTCCCGAAGGGAAGTCATCGTATCATATCATATATTCGGCTATTGGTTAAAATTCGATTTCCGCCAACGAGAACGGATCTTGAGGTGGCACATTTTTTTTAAAAAAAAATTAGAGCAGAACCCTATCGCTGCTCGACGCGATGCGACAGCGACACCGCGACGCGACACCTTACATGCCACCTTACACCAGTCACACACACACACACACACACACACATACTTCTTTCTTTCTTTAGAAGTATTTCTTTAGCCAACAGCTGAATTTATGATCAGCCAATGTCATGGCGGCATATTTATTTTTCTTGTATTTCCTGCCAGAAAAATCAAAAGTTATCAACTTTGAAACCGAAAAACACCCATAACTCTAACAAAAACCATTTTTTGGACCCGCCGTCTTGCATGTGGCATTTTCTATGTAAAGCATTCACTATAACATGCACACCCATAACAAAACAGGCACACAAAATTCCGTTCCCGACTAGTGAGGTACAAATAGGTAGCAAAAGGCTGCCAATTGGGGTACCAATAGCAAGTCAATGCAAATCCCTTGAAATGTTATTAAGCTATCTAGATGAATTTTGCTACGACCCGCCTACATCCTGCTTTAAACTACTTATCTGTATTCGCATATTTTAAAAAGTTCGAGCACTCAACACGCATATGTGCAGCACGGCAAAATGTGTTGCAGTGACTGATTTTAAAACTACTACTACTACTACTTTACCAAGTTTTAAAAAGGTTAAATACAGTAACAGGAGCTAGAGAATTCTACGTGATAGCTTCAAGATCGTAAGGAAACAGCTAAAGCGACTAATGCGCATATAGTGTGCGCGAGCAAATTAACACAAAAATTCCATCCCCGACTACTGAGGTACAAATAGTGTGTGCGAGCAAATTGAATAGTGGTTACAAATTACGATTCGATCTAATTATTTGCGGAAACTATCGGCAACCCGGACAAAGAAATGTTGACGTGCTGAACTAAAGAAAAAGGCACAGTGCGGGAATACACGGAATCCACCAAAACCGAGAAATTGCACTACGGCCGGTTCGCGCCAAGATCCTAGAACGCTGGCGCGTCTTCCTCGCCGCCAACATCCCAAAACGCTGGGCGCACCCTCCCGTCGCTCCTGCAGGATGCGCGATATACATTGTCAGTCGGTGAATGAAAAATAAGCAGCGTAAAGTATTTCATGTCAGCCAGGGAACGTAGCGTATTCCTAAACATTAGTACGGTAGCATGCCCAACCAATACCGAGGTTAATCCCGCCAGGGTAGATCCCCAGATGCGTTACTACCTCTTCGAAGAAGAACACATGACGCAACCAGTTCATGCACACATTCTGAAAACAGTACCGCGTTTCTAAAACACAAGATCGCAAAATTGCCAATCACTAACTGTAACAAGGAAAAGCGGACATGTGGAGCAGTTGTGGTTGCGAAGTAGCAAACGATAACTGTCTTGGCAATCGCGCATAAAAGCCAAGCACGCAGAGTGGCTTGACAACAACCAATGTGCAATCGTTGATGTCCAAGGCGAAAGCGAAGCTGCGAGGGGACAGATCTGGGCGGGGAGCCTGCCAAGCTGTCAGTTATTGCAGAGATACTGCGAGAACAAGGGCATGCGTGCCAGCTTGTGACGCTCACCTCGGCGGAGATGCTTTCGGTACTTATTGACGTGGAGCACACGGATTTTCCTGCGAGTGAGCGCGAGCGGTGGGATCTTTCCAAGGCGGGCAAGTATCCAGCGGAGGATGGAGCGACCTACTGTCTTGGTTGGACTTTTCCCCCATCGACTTCAAGATAGCAGCTCGACACCCTGATCCCTGTCAGCTATAGTGGCGGTGCGCACACGCGTAGCAACGCGGCGGGCATCTTGTTGTCCACGGTCGCGTTGGATAGCGACCACCATGTTGTGCCAGTGACGTACTCTTGTCTGCCCACGAACGAGAACGAGCATTCGCACACGTTACAGTTGCAGTTTTCCAAGGACGTTTATGGTGAGTGGCTACTGCCCGACGGTCCTTGCGTGGGAGGACCCCGCAAATCGCGTTCGGTCCTCCCACAAGGACCGGTTTTGCGGGGATTTTTAAAGCCATCCTCTTGTGGTCCCTATTGACTACCCTCCGAATTTTAGCATCTATAGGACCTTAACTGAGTGGGAACGCATGCTATATGCAGTATATATTCATATACTCGCTATGTTCAATGCATTCGTATAATGCACTCTATCATTTTTGAGTTGCAACCTTTGGAGGGTATTAAAAACATAGCATGTCACTCAAATATTTTTATCCAATTGAATTTCGAGCTGAATCAGCATCCCGCCAAGCCTCAAAATTTTATCCAAACATCATACCTAATCATGCTTACCACATTTTGCATGTTGGCAACTTCGTATTGCGGGTAATATACACATTCAAACCGACCCTTACATATGTAAAAAATATATACGATCCAAGGTTTTTTTGTGTGTTAAAGTGAAGTTCTAGATGCCGTGTGGCATGTGCATGTGACCGTGTTACACTCCGAGACATTATTGCACTCATCATATATATTTATACAATGATTTTTAGAATGCTTAACATAGTCGATACACGGTGATAGCGGTGCTTAGCAGGACGGATGATGTCCTGGCGAAAGCACAGACCATCACATCAGGTGTTACCTTCCCAGGGGGGGACACGAAGAGCACCGCTCGTGCGGAATCCACGACACGCCCAGGTGTTGGATACACGAGTAAGTTGGTGACAATTGCAAGCTGTGATCGTTGTGCCCGGATGCACAGCGTGAGCCGATACGTCTGTGCGTATGTGTGTGTCATCGGGAGTAATCTGGGATTGACACGATGACAGTGAAATTGGGCTTGAAATCACGATGAGAATGAGTATCAGATGTCCGGGGTATGACAATATGACAGTATGACAGTATGCCACTATAGTAGTATGACAATACTGTGGGGTGGTCATCGTGGTACTTAGTCAGACCCTCGGGGAATGGCCGGATTCGCATCGGGATCAGAAAGACGATGAAATCGAGTAGCAGATGTCTGGGGTATGACAATATGATAGTATGACAGTATGACAATACAGTAGTATGACCGTACTGTATGACGGTCATCGTGTCAGCCCGTCGATGTGACATCTGAATCGAGAATGACGAATCGGAATTAGAAATGAGATCGGATCAGGAATTGAACGTTGGGCCGTGGTGTGACATCGGGTGCCGGGTGGAGGTTGACCCTGCAGCCCGAGTTACGAGTGAATAAGTAGAGCACTTGAGAAGTGCTTGGCCTTCAGAACTCGGAACCGAAACTATCGTTTGCACCTCAGTCTGGCCCTGATCCAGTATATTATAAAAACCGAATTGTGTACCTTTGCACGTTCAATCAAAAACATTATTCCGAGTATATGTCGTAGTGCCCCTGGCACATTTGGTATCTTACATAGTGCGTTTTGAACGACTCCGCGCGTTCAACCACGGACATGTGATAACTTACGGAATACTACAGGGGGAGAGCTGTACTTTTGGCTACATTTGCGCAATTTCTACGTTAAGAAAACCATTTTTCTTTGTAGAAGGACTCCGGAAAATACTCCCAAACGTCTTCAAAAAGCAGTATTCGACTCCCTTAACACTGGGGGCTCCAGCTGGCTTTTCGACCCAAGCATGCCTTGCAAGATCTTGAAACCAAACTTCGTCTGAGGCCAGTTCCGACCGATTTCGAGCAGTAAGGTTGGATACAAGGGTCTATCATGGCCCCATTCCAGGCATGCAACTAGTTACAGACCCCTAAAAGCAGCAAAAACAACAAAAAAGCACTTTTTAGCAGTTTTAGCCTATTTTTAGTCAACCTCAAACCCTTCTCCAGCAGCCCCCACTACCAAAAACCTTCTCCCCAGACCCCATAGAACCACCCAGAACCTCCCGACACCGCCAATACGGTCACGAGTAGCTGGGAAACCGCTCCAAACAGCGCTTTAGCCAGCAATCTGGCTGTGACTTCAGCTCCAGAGAGATATCGCCGTGAGTGGTGGAAGCAAGGTCCCCCAGTCCCCCTAGTTCCACCGGGCCCACTAGCTCCACCAGGCTCCATCCCCGAGGACCCCCACCAGGGAGACGGTTTCCCTCCCTCACCTTCTGAGTCACCCACAACCAGCGACGACGAGCTGGAGGGCAACTAGACGCCTGGACGCAGCATACACCCTGGACGCGCGGGCACCTTCGGCGGTACCACCTGACCGCCATTTTCGCGAGTGGTATTATCAGGGGGTCCCAGGCTTCGTTTTCAACTACCCTGACCCACTCTTACATCCAGGCGCCCCACTGCTTCCTGGTGTACCTCTAGTTGGAGCCACACTGTCACGGTTCGCTATGCGAACAGTATGTGTGACGCTGCTGTTATTGAACGGTAACAGCTAAACGCAATATTCTGGTGGGTGTATGAGTGCACCGGTCTGTTGACCAGAAGTGCTTGCTTGAGCCCAATGCTCCTCATATACTTCCAGTGCTCTCACGCATCTCATGCGTTACCACCATCGGGTTGTGAACCCGAGAGCACTGGGTGAACTTCCCGCATCGGCTGGTCGATATAGCCTTTGATGCTCGCATGCTGTTCAGTGCATGCTAGAAGCGAAGACGCGTCTTATCAGGACCCTTCGGTTCTTCAAGAACTTGTCTTGCTTCGCCATCTCGATGCCATATACTTGGCCTCTCGATGACAGATGCCAGTTACCTTAGGTGGATGACATACATTATGACTGTACATGTCATAGTCGACCGTACTGACAATACTCGACGACTGTATGTCATTATGACATATGACATGACATGTATGACATGTATGATACATATGTCATCGGTCATATCCCTGACAGATCTCCCCTCTTAGAAGTTTTGTGACCTCACAATATAGGGTGCATACCTTTGTATATGTCTTTGATGTCTTTGTTGTTGAACTGGCCAGTCTTCTTACACCGATGAGCCGTCCCTCAAGGTGTTTTAGGATATCGGGGGGAACTGAGTCCACTTTAAACCCTCACCTTAGGCATATAGCCCTACAGTTCTTAGGATGTAGCCCCCCTGATTGCTTTGCGTTTCGTATTTCAGAGTGACGCGCGTTTCGTATTTCAGAGTGACGCTCAGGGTATCTTCCGAGGTTTACGTTACGGAGAGATATTGCGCTTGCCGATCGACGATTCGACCCATTGGGTACTTGTTTCCACGGCCGTATATAGTGCACCCACCCCTTCCGCTCCCCTCCTGAAGCTGCTATGGAGGTTCATAGGCAGAATGGAGAACCTTTTCAAGGTTTGTTTTAATGCAAGCGGAGAAGGCCCTGCTTAACGAGATATTGGACTTTAAATCCTTCACCCGATCTGCCAAACTCCTTTTTTCGGTCCAGTACGCGCGCTCTGACGAACATTTCATAGATGGATTCGACAACGTACTAATGTGAATTTGTTTAGTTATGTATGTCAAACACAACTCATGGCTACTGCCCAGTGGTACTAGTCATAGTACCAGAATCGAATCTGGTACTATCACAAGTACCAAAACGCTAGAATTTTTTTTGATGTCCTCCTCCATCCTGATGGTGATATCCATGATATACCATTACCTTAACGACCCAAACTGAGTTGTATTATGCCCCATTGGTCCATAGGTTACGTGTAGCCCTCCCAGTGGATGCATATTGCCAACAAGGTGGAGTTTTGTGTTACACAATGGTGTCTCACTTGTCTTCGAAATCATGGCGCTACTTTCGGATTTCTTTTTGAACAGACTTGGGATTCTATTCAACCCAGCGATGGCTCAAATTGAAGCTGTATAACATGGCCAATGATGGATGTGAGCATGGGACAGTTGGCATACTGCCCGTCGCTGAAACTGCGACATGCTAAACAACCCATCTCCACCAAATGGTCCAACTCAAGATTCCTTAAGTATGAGGGCTATCGTCGATTTTGGAGCCTAGTCGTGGCACTAAAGCTACGAAATAAGTATATTATAACGTCGGATCGCCTCACCAGCGTTTATGACATCAAAAGTAAACCCATATATCGATTTTTCAAGACCTTTACATGCATGAGAAGTTGCCGTACTTGGACTCTACACATGGAACTTAAGTACGAAACCGCTCCCGATATTACTACAAAAAATGCTGAGAGGCCATTTTATCACACCCTTGGGTGTTATCGAATCCCAATACTGGCGTTAAAGACGTTCAAATGGCACAACGCATGACGACCACTTAGGATACATCCCAATAATGAAATTTGACATCATGCATGCCACCTCGTGGCCACATAGCGTGCCCTTTTAAGTCACCGCGCGCTTGGTACTTGTGACAGTACCAGAAAATTTAATTAATTTTATGGCGTTACACCCCCCAAAAGCACACCGCACATACACATACCTAAAGTTCGCGAGAGTACATTTCAGCATCGATAACAATTCAAAAGGGTCCTAAATGATTTTTCAAAACCTTCATGGGACTCATACACCCCATCTAGTGCCCATAATAAAGCATACATTTTGGTACTTGTGACAGTACCATACCACCGGGCAGTAGCCACTCAGGATCACAACTCCATCTACCTCAGAACATTCCGACAGCTCAGAATGACTGGCCATAAGATCCGAATGACAAACCACGGTCTGGCAAAGGCAGTAATTTATCTACAGCAGTTTTATTTTTATATAGCAGTTTTTTATTTATCCACAGATATGGTACCCGCATGTATGCGTATCTGTGCAAGGGTATGAATTGGTACAAGGCTCACTACACCTCAGCAAGGAAGGATCAATTTCCTGCTCCTGATACAACATAATGATACAACATTAAGAGCAGGGTATATAGATGATCGACATGTATTAGTATATATTACAAGAAGTAAGGGCAATAGGCTTGGTATATTGTTAGCCTTCATAGGCAGCTATTATGTCTGCTGCATTGGTCAGCTCTGTGGCTCTGACCCAGGTGGCATGTTCAGGACCGTACCCTGCATATCGCACTAAATAGTACTTGACACCTCTAGTGATTTTATCTGAGAGAATGTGGGATATCTCAAATAATGGTTGCCCTTATTCGGTGATCATCTGTGGCAGAGGTAAAGGTGCTCGGATCGAGTCATTATATAACTCTATTCTGGATACAGGCTGAACCGGATGGATACGAATGTCGAGATCCCCGAAATCTAGCTCATAAGCACGTCCATGGCTGACAACTTTGGATATGGTAAACGGCCCAATATATGGCTGCTTAAAGTGTCTGCCTGCCTCTGTCAAACCAGTCCATTGGATAAACTCAGTCCGTAGAAGAACTTTCTGCCCTATTGCAAATTGTCGGGGCATGTGAGTCTTATTGAATCTGGCTCGGTTGATTTCTGCTGCTCGGGAAATGTTGTCTACCGCATTGGCATGAACAGCCGAGTACTGGTCAAAGTGATCTCGAATAGCATTCTGTATTGGAACAGGAGCTTCTGGCGGAATAGTGATTGCCAGATCATGAGGCGAAAGTGGTTGCGCCATCGAGTCGAGATAAAAAGGTGTATAACCAGTCGTAGCAGAAACTGTGTTGTTAATTGCAAACTCCACCAGAGGCAACTTGTCCTCCCACGAATTGGTTGAAGTATCGTTGCAACAACACCTGAGGAAAAGAAATACTCTCTAATCAGTTATAAACCAGCAGAGGTTGGTGAATCATGCATCAAACAAAATGAAAAATACCTGAGGATGTCCTCAATGAAGGCATGGCTCCGCTCATTGCTTGCATTCGACTGTGGATGGTGTGAAGACGTCATAGACAATCTCGTACCAGTAGATTTCCACAGTGTTTGCCAGAATGAAGAAGTAAATCTGGGATCTCGATCTGAAATGATGTTCCTCGGAAGACTATGGAGCTTGAAGATATGCTGCATATATATATACTTCGTATATATAGAAGCAGTATGCTGAGCAGTCCAGGTCATGTTGAATGGAATGAGATGACAGCGATGAGTAAATTGGCACATTGCCACAAATATACTGTCGTGCCCGTTAGTGGTGATAGGCAGATAAGCAATCCAGTCAAGTGATGCATCATGCCATTTTGTCTTAGGCACACAATAGCGAATATGTGACTGACCATAAGGTTTGTGTCTCCTCGTTTTCTAAAAAACACCAAATTTTGGCTTGGATATGTCATAAATCCGCATATATTGACGATAGGGATGCGTGTTATGATGCTCCTAAGCTTATATGATGGCCATACAAGACATATATGACACTGTGCATGCACATCGAGGTCGCAAGAGACCACACCGAGTGCATTCTCGAAAACACCATTTTTTGCATAAAATTCCAACCACCGTTTAGGGGTTAAATGAAGAAGTAAAAAATCAGCAGCATGGTCGGCACAGACCGAAAGCGGATCCCGACAGGGACAAGCCCCAGTCGCGCGGGTATGTAATCACAATAACAACCAGCAGAAACACGTAACATGTGGGTGAGGTGACGGGCAAATTGCACAATATAAGAAAAGTTTGGAAAACCATAGCGTGGGGGGTTTATTGGCGATTTTTGACACGAGTCCCACGCAAGCCCCCCTCGATTTACGGTTACTTTCCCCATACTTAAGCGTAAGCGACGTTTCACCACGACCGCGTCGACAAGTCCCAAGCCCCCCACCCCCACCCCACTTGACGGTAGGTGCTCACACGCCCCAAGTACCCCCACTTTAAGTACGCGGCCAAATGGGGGGAAAACTACCCCTACTACGATTTTTCAAACTTTCTCGACGCGACTCACCAGTCCAGCGCGCGTGCGCGCCGCCGACGGTAACTAAGCACCATCACGGGTAATAGGACGTTGAATTTCGAAAAAAAAATGGCCTGTAAATATATCGGGGATTTGGGAAAATTCCCCCGCCCCCGCCCCAACCATTTACAGGTCAAAATCTTTTCAAAATCAATGTCCTATATAAACAGTTAGAGCAAAATCGAGCAAAATTAATCAAAGTCACCCTGAAAGTTACTGAATAGCCCACAGAGCGGACGCCAAAATCAGCCACTGCCGTGAGAAGCTTGGGAGAGTGAAGGAGTTTGCGGATTGGTGTTCGTATTTGAACATTCTCGTCGAGTGAGCGAAACTACCTCGGCCATTAGCCAAACAACCAACGCAACATCGCACACCCAGACCGAGATCCGCAAATCGGGATCTGAGTCGTATCGCGAGTCTACGATTACCACTCGCTCCACTGCGCGTGGCACCGAATGGTCATCGTCATGTGACATAACGGCAACTACTGTGGTTACACTATTGAACTTAATACCCCGCAACGCCATCAATAGTTTAATAAAATCAATAGGGAATTCATGCCTCAAGGACATTAGTTATTATTATTATTATTCATTGTTTGTTGACCTTGAAGCAAAAATAAATAATATATATATATATATATCGACTATTTGTTATTGACTATTGCATGCATACGTCCGAACCCCATTAATTATTATTTCTACTATCACATTATTGTTACTGTACACCGCACTTCAGTATTTAGGGTTTTAATCAAGGCACTTACTGTACAGTAATCGGTTTGGGCTTTGGGGATAGATCATCGATTGATTTCGATATATTATGTTACTTCAAGAAAAGACAGGAATATACATACGTAAACATACATATTATACGTAAATATACACCTAAGCTGCTGACGATAGACGCCTGTGGCAGCTTATCCAAGCGTCGACGCTTGACCAACATGTCACCAATGGTGACTCTCACACATTGGCATGGCCCTTGAATGCCCCTAACCCGACAAATAAGGCAGTCCTGGGCGACCTGTGCACCTTCACTCATTTTGATTTTCAAGTTCTGAAATTTGTGCCGCCTGTGCAATTGTTTACCGTGATTGCCGTTACCTGGAGACTCTCCAGCTGGACGTGGAGAGTTGTCGACTCTCCAGCTGGAGAGTTGTCGACTGTTTGTCAACTATTTATTTATTTTGTCGATTGTCGATTGTCGCACGATATGCGGTGGAATCATTATATAATTTCCGAACTATTCACTGTTCATTGTTGTTCGCACGATCAATGAGCAGGATATTTATTTAACTACTATCGATTTGTTGGACAGTTGTTATCACTAGGAGTTAATTAGTTTTTATCAATTGTCGTCCGATGAAAGAAAAATCAACGATTAATTTGATAAAAGGAAGTTCAATAGTGTAACCACAGTATTGCATGTCACACAGACTAGAAGTCATCACTCGTCGCAATTACTGGTACAAACATACTTTATGTCATCAAATATCAAGTCCGACAAAGGGGATAAAGCTCACGCAATTTTCGTTTTCGCTCAAATTTGAGCTAAGATACTCAATGCATCCATGTTAAAACCTTCACATTCCCAAAACATTTAAAACAAATATCCCCAAATTTTGGGTATCCCTTTATGCAACGACAGCTCCATTTGGGCGACGGAAGCACTTCAAATTTGTCGCACCGGTTATTTTATTTGTCGCACCGTGCGACAAACTGTAATTATACCGTGCGACAGACATGAGCGCCACGCTCATTTCTGTCGTGAAAATTCACAGAAAATTTCCGAAAATGAAATTAAGCTAGGGGGAACACAAACGAATAGTACCGCGATTATGACTTGAAAAACAAAATTACTGAACGAGTAGTACCGCGAATATTACATAAAACACAGGTGTATTATACGATCCCTTGGGGACATTCATATAGCACGAGGCATACATGAGTAGCAAGCAAGCAAGCATTTCAGATGGATAAAGATACAAAGAGAAACACCGATTACTCTCTTAAAAAATATTAGCATAATTACTTATTACTACTAGGCTGCTAGTTTCTAATACAAGGATTCAACTACCCGAGGGCGATATGAAAATCTAAACTAGGAAACTAGAGCACAGCGCACGTTCCAAAATCTTCAGAACCAAAACGTTTCCTGCAGCACACGAACAGCGAATCAGTCAGGACGTTGGGGATCGAACCCAATACCGACAGCCAACTGCTGTCCGCATTTCACCCTCGGGTGGGCGTCTACGTACAAAATAGACGTTTTGAAAACAGCAGCGGAACAGTGGGTGGGAAATCTAAAATTCTGAACATCAATAATCGGCGAAACCTAAACAGAGCTGGAAGTCACAGGATGCCGCCAGCACTCTGCTGGCGGCATAAAAAGATGCTCGGCGTAAAAAACAAAACCTGCAAAAAACGAAACGCTGGTTAGTAAAGACGTTGGGAATCGAACCCAACCCGTCGGAGAATCCCGCCGGTCTCCAAGCACCCCTTCAGCTTAGTAGGGCCAGAGGGAAAGATGCCGCCAGGAACGTTGCTGGCGGCTTCAGAAAAGGCACAGCATGAATTATACACTATGGCCGTTGCTGGCGCCTTCAGAAAAGGCACAGCATAAACCTGCAAAAAAACAGAGCGCTGCTCAGGAAGGAAGAATTCCTGTTGGAAATTGAACCCAAACCGTCAGGCGGGATGCAAAGACGCCCGACGGCCTCCAATCATCCATATATCGCAGGATGGGCTGCTGGTGGGATGCGGCTCATGTGAGAACATCGCAGGAACGACGCCCCCCCGCCGGGTTCCACGCATGCACACGAAAACATGGTCAATATGAAATATCGCTAAAGAAAGGTAGCGCGCAAAAATCATTAATCAAACAAAAACACAAGCCGCGCGCAGAGACAACGAGCAGGTAGGCGCAAGATAAGAGCTTGGAGAAAAAAGAAAACGTTGCCGACCAGGATCATACCATATCCACTTTTGTCCGGGCCGCGCCGCCGATAGGAGTGGTGAGATGATCTTGAATGACGAGATGCGTAAATAATTGTAAATTCCGCATATCTTCGGGGTAAAATATGGAATTGTTACCCGTGTCTCTCGTTGTCGGTTACGAACGATCGGTCGAAAGAATCCGGGGTAGGACTGCTGAGATGCTATCGTATCATGATTGGCCGGTAAAGCGCGAGCGCTCGACACAATCATGGTAGGACTGCTGACATGGATGAAAAACAGCATATATATCTTCGTGGTATAATTTTGAATTGTTAAACGTTTCTCTCGTTGTCGGTTACGCACGATCGGTCGAAAGAATCCGGGGTAGGACTGCTGAGATGCTATGGTATCATGATTTGGCCGGTAAAGCGCGAGCGCTCGACACAATCCGGGGTAGGACTGCTGACATGGGCAGAAAATTTTTGGAAAATTTCCAACGGCATAATTTTTGAGGGACAGCTCCTGCGGTGTGGCCTGTTGATGTCACTTTTTCCCAGGAAACCTGTTTCGCTCCTTTAAGGAAAACGAAATGAAAAACAGCATATTTCTGAAAAAGCTGCGAAGCGTCGTTAATATAAACGAATCTTTTGCGACACGACAAATAAAATAACCAGTGCGACACAAATGAGGGGCTACCTTGGGCGACCGATCCAGAAACATCAAATCTCAGACGATGGAATTCTATACATTTCCTGTTCTGCGGGATTTTCTGCGCAGATATTTGCGTCCATTTTTCTTTTGTCAATCTTACGGAAAGGACGAGACTTGCTGCATATTTGACTGTATACGATATTGCACAGAAACCCATGATACATACTACGTATATGTATACACCGGATAATGATGATATAAGACTGTTAGTACCAAGCAGGTACAAAAAGTCCGAGGCCACTAATGCGTTCTTCACATCTTAAGGATTCCGCCCCTGAGAGGAAACTTTTTGTCCTATGCGGGATTATGATTTTTCAAGTAAAAGTGGATTCGCCACCAAATTCGCCTCCATAACTTTCGCCTCGCTATCCGCAGTACTAATAAAAATGGGTACAGTCTTGAAATGCTGAGAGTCTTGCGCATCGATTGCACTCATCCGATATACCTCACGAGCGCGTCGTGGGTATAACGGATGCTCGATTGAGCGTTCGGAGGGTTGAGCGAGCCAAATCACACGCGCCATCAATCTAAGATTTGCCCCAGTTCTTGTTTCGCTAAACAACAACACGTAGCAGCATGATTGTGCTCCTTTAGACGCATACTGATAGGTCTGGAAAGAACCAGTGCGCAAAATGAAACTTTTTGTCTCTGAAAAATCAGCCCAAACCCCGAATTTTCGATCCGCGCCTCCGTGGCATTTCAACATACCAATATTTCGTATGTGCGGCTGTACACAGCCAACTTACCGTATATTTGTCGAGACAGCTAAAAGACGGTCCTTCAGCATATGCCTTGTTTGCAGATATAGGACATAACGCGCGTGCCATACTGTTGGTGCTGGGTGAAACTATTGAAGTACATGCAATCATCTGCATGTGTACAACTGTCAACGTCGAATATGTGCTAGACACGTTGTTATAAAAATTTACCAGAGCTTCTTTGGTCAAACCGCCAAGAGGATGGCACTTGCCGCTCAGCTATACTCGAAGTGGGGATCTCAAACTTTGCTTCAAACAGTGACCAAATCTGAGCGGGCAAGTTTTCTAGCGTCCAAAGTATGTCGTGTGAAACATACGTTTGATGGTACCATAGTCCAGATGCTTCATTGCTTGACATTGTTGACACGAGGGTCCCATGGTGTTAAGAACTGCGGAAAGCGAGCAGTCTTCCACAAAATATGTGGGCAGGCTCCGCTAGCGGCTTAGAAGTCACTCGCATGCGATCGAGCGATGGATACAGATGGTAGCAAATCACGCAAAAAAACAACGAATGTGTTCATTGCATCCTTACAATGCTGTATGCAATGCGCGTGGAAAGCCGGGAGCGTATTTGGTTGATTTAGGGCGGCTCGGTATTGGTTGGACAAGCCATGATCGATCCGATTCCGATCCTTCCGGAGTCGCATCAATCGATTGCTCCGATTCTGATGGTGGTTAAGTGGAAGTGATATGTCGGATTAGAGTCGATGACATCGGAATACTCAACAACATGTTTTCAATATATCGAAGGCAAACCCCATTGTGGAGCTACGTCCACACACATTCCAAATATTTAGTGGCAGTATGCTTTGCTGAGTGGATTCGATGTCCGTTAAGGTGCAAATAATGAAATGAAATGCGAAACGTGAATACGCGAAGCTACGTTTTGTATGTTACAATCTTCGTGCGTCGGGGCAGCGGACAATGCCGTGTCCACTTTATTGATTTCAGTTCGAAACGTCGGCGTCAAAAAAATATTTGCCTTTGTTTTGGTTTCCGCCGATTAATCGGCGGAATGAATTGTTTTTTAAAGTCGGTTGTTTTACGTTCCGAGCCGCGGTATGGGAATTATTTAAAGTTTGAATTTTGATCGTTTGTTGGCGGTGCTATTTGTTATAGAATTAAAAGTAGACGATTGTCATCGTTTCGTTGTTTGTCAATGCATGCGGTATAGTGTCCCGATACCGCACGGCACCTACATGTGACCATCTCGGAGTCTCGTTTGAAAGAACCCGAAATTATCTGAGAACCATCTAACCGCTTCAACATTTTTGTTCCGCAGTTGCTTGTAGTTACCTAAGACCACCCGCACTTCGAACTCACTCCATGAGTAGATTTTAAAGTCTGCTTTGTCGGTACGTTCCACGCATACCCAAGGGTATCGGCTCGCACATGTTCTCCGACTCCTCGTCTATAAATGCATCCAAGTCAGCCACATACAAAAAGTCGTTTACTCATCTGCTCGGATCCTTTCTAGCGTAGTCGCGTGCGACAACCAGCCTACTACCGAGATCAATGTTGCGTCGTTGCAGGGGGGTGTTGACGACATCTACGAATTTCGTAGGCCTGATAGGCCGACCGACGCCGGTATTATTCACCTTGACACCTTCTCGTGTATCACTTATTATATCACCTGTACGAACCGTTTCTTCTGCTGCTGTGAGTTTTGAGGCGATGAATGGGCGAAGAACGATCGGGTTCTCTGGGTTCAGATGCACCCCGCGCTTGATACCGAAGCTCAGAAGGGAGACTTGCTGACGTTTGACCAGTGACCTGCACTGCTTGAGCATCTACCCTCGCGCAGTCTTACCACATTGGCAGATTCAAGGAATTCATTTGAAAATCACGCAAAGCTCGTTGCGTGCCGGTGGAGCCATACTTAGCTGCCACGCCCTACGTGCAGTTATGATTTTTCATTTGCTTACAGGCTTTGTTTGTTTGTACATGTAGCCATGCGCGAGGCTGGAATTAATTGCGTGAGTACTTTGTTGTTGTTCTTTGTTGCATCGCCGGTTTGGCGGAATATTCAATAATTTTACTAATAATATTTAGGGATAAGTCTACATCGGGGGCCGACATTTCATTTAAATCCACATCGGGGGCCGACATCTCATTTTAATCCACATCAGGGCGGACCTTCATTTAATCCACATCGGGGGCCGACACTTCATTTTAATCCACATCGGGGCGACACTTCATTTTAATCCACATCGGGGGGTAGACATGTCATTTTAATCTACATCGGGGGCTGACATCTCATTTTAATCTACATCGGGGGCCGACATCTCATTTTAATCCACATCGGGTGTAGACATCTCATTTTAATCCACATCGGGGGTATGCATTACCTTCAACGTAAGGATATAATGTAAACGAAACATAATTATGCAAATCCAACCGGTAGATATGTAAATCACATCGCGATGAAAATATCTACCGGTTGGATTCGCGAAATATTGTCTTTTGGAGTGTCCAGCAGTGAAAAACTTTTTCATTTCGCCAAACAAGACAGTCTTTCATCGTTTCTTCGTTTGCGGCACCAAAAAAACATTAGTTCGCAAATCCATCCGATAGATATGCTCATCGAAATACGAGTTACATATCTACCGGTCGGATTTGCGTAGTTGTGTTTCGTTTACATTATATCGTTGCGTGTGTCTTCTGTTTACGCGTGCTATGCAATGTCAACCCCCGATGTGGATTAAAATGAGATGTCTACACCCGATGTGGAACGTTTAGGCGTGTCAGCCCCCAATGTGGATTAGAATCAAATGTCGGCCCCCGATGTAGATTAAAATGATGTGCCCCGATGAAATCAAATGGCCCCCGATGTGAATTATAATGAAGTGTGCGATGTGGATTAAATGAACGTCGGCCCCGATGTGGATTAAAATGAAATGTCAGCCCCCGATGTAAACTTATCCCTAATATTTATAGTATATCATGATATTATCAGGCCTAATAATATTTATATTTAAATTTTATAAAACGGACAAGGTAAGCAGACAGGCGAAAACAACACATCGAAATATTTTGCTGCGTTTGGTCAACATTCAACAACAACCAGAGCCGTCGAGCAGTCAGCTCGCGTGGCTCGAGAAACGGAAATGAGAGGTGTCACAGACCGCGAGCGACCGTAATCGTTACGTTGCGTCGTTGCGTCCGAATCTTTCGACACAATGTTCGTCGGTTGCGACACTCGTTCGCGTGTTGCTCGCTGTGACACGAACAGACTATCGCAGTCGTCTGCGTCGTTGCAGTCCCTTATATTCCGAAAATGGGGTGCCGGTACTCTCCCCCTTTTAAAACTCAATATATTTGCGATCAATCTGGCTTGAAAGTAAAATCATTTGTATACGCGCATACTGCCATCAAAATAATTTGCCTACACACAGACTAGCATTAAAATCGTTTGCCTACGCGCAGACTAGCATTGAACTCATTTGCCTACGCTCAAACAGCTATTGAATGATTTGCCTACGCCCATACTGCGATATTTGGCATTTGCTTACGCGCATCCTAAAACAAGCCCTTTTTTCTGGGCACTCTTCAGTTAGAAAAAATCTCAAAAACACCTTCCCAGAAATTTCCGAGATTTATAAAACTTACAGCAGACTATCCTGAAAAATCCCGAAACCCCGTGTGAAACGAACCCTGAGCTGAGGTATTTCAAACTTGAGAAATGAGAAAATAATTTATTTGTGAATAATTCCCGACGGGAATTTCCGAAGGTTCATTCCACGGGGTTACGCCAACAACCACTTCCAACGGGCCGCCACCCCCGCGATCACAACGCGGTGCCAGTACCCATATTCATTCCGCCACATTTTCATTGTATTTTCTTCTTCGTACCTTATATACAATCGTATGCACTATGACCCGGAATTTTAAAAAAGAAAGTTGTCTTTGTACTGCACTCCCCGCCGTTTTGTCTCTGTACAAAGTTCTTGACACGGTAGTTTTCTTCTTCTGTCTGCTTGGAGGTCACACAAAACTGAGACATTTTGTGACAGCACAATCGCACAGTTGTGGATGTCGAAATTGAGTTCATGTCGACCGATTTCTCCAGCCACGGTACGAAGGCGGTAACCCGATAATACAGCTCGACAGTACAGAAAATTCAAAATCCGCGCAGTCGTGATAGCTCGATTTCCACAAACCTCGCACACTTCATGGCTACCTTGCAAAATTATCCAGCAGATGACAGATCGGATGGAATTTTTTTCACCAGCAACAGGAAGCAATATATTATTTTCAAAATGAAGAACTCTGATAAAATTCTCGGATCAGCAATAAGTCGATGTCTTCGAGTGCAGCACTATATACACGCAGACATGGGAATGAGAGAAATGGATGGCTTGATGCAGTCATTGACATCAGGAGCAGTGGCGTTTCACAACCCTCCTCGATTGGGTAATAATTTATACTTTTACCCTGCCGAATTTACAGCATTCATTTGTTTCAGCCGCACCAAGGATTGCGTGGCTAAATCTAGCTGGATTGTGCACTAGCAGCAATATCTAGTTCATCAGGCATGCCTGAAAATTGCACACACTCACCCCCATTTTAGTATGCAATTGTACATCAGCAGAACACCTTTTACCCTAGACTGCACCCAACATTGCAGGTGGTGCATTGATGCTCGTCAGTACTTCGTTTATTTCGACAAAGATAAGGTGTGAAAATGCATGCCCATCCTGCTATGTTACATCTCAACCACGTTTACAGAACTTCCATCATGCATGCCTACCCCATCTACGTCACCGGCATGCATATCAACCTGTGGAAATGTCAAATCTAAATCTCGCCATATGTTCAATGCACGCCCAAAAATCGCACTTGTCAAGGTCTGGTTAGAAATTCTTTTACTGGGAAAATGCAACAACAGGAAGGGAGGCGCGTGAAGGGATCCCACATGCTTCGGGCTCTGCTTGATGACCACGTGGCGTCACCCGGTTGCGTGGGGTGGACGCGTTGCTATGAATCTTTACTACTTGCTTGGCACGCGTTCCAGGGTGGAAAACGTCGTGGTAGAGGGTGGCAGCAGTTTCCATCTCGCCCTGGCTAATGTGCTTGAACATGATCCGCGCCTCTGCAGCATAGGTCTTCTCTGATGTGTCGGAGTATGTCATCGCTGCGGCCACATTTGGCTCAATAACTCCGATTAAATAGTCGGAAAACCAACAAAAATACACCTATCTCTTCACAGCCACGGTGGCCATATCTCCCTGGCAAGGTCTTCACAGCCACCGCGGCCAAATCTTCCTGGCGAAAGCTTTCAGAGCCACCGCGGCCAAATTTCCTGGCGAAAGCTTTCAGAGCCACCGCGGCCAAATCTTCCTGGCGAAAGCTTTCAGAGCCACGGGCGGCCACATCTTTCCAGCACACTATTCACAGCCACGGCAAACCATTTCTCTCTGCCTATTCATGCGGCATAAACGCCATCAAGTTACGTATCACGACTGTGGAGAGCGGGCTCTGACTGTTGGATGATTGACCATTGACACAGCCAATTAGGTATCCAGTTTGTTGTTCTATCCGCATCGGTTAACACTCGCTAAGCATCCGCAAATACGACGTGTGCTTCTTTCACGACTTGGCTCTCAAAATTTGGTTCGGACTTTGAAATTGCCTCAAAGCGGTCTCCAAGCCTTATCAGAGGGCAGTGCTCTCATTACGGCCCTGCACAGCGCACCGCGCTCCTGTGCTGCACCATCTCTAAAATGCCATCTGCGTCAGGATACCCCTCTTGCAATGGGGAGCGGTGGAGTGATCGTGCAAAGGCAGAAGGGCTGTGGCAAGTGGATTCTGCGGGCAAATGAGCTCCCCAGATTTGGTGTTGACTGGGCCGAAGAAGCGTGCTGAAGGGCGGACGCACTGAGCATGACCGTGGCAAGTTGGTTGTAGATGCTGTACACGTCACCGTGCTCCAATCCAAACAGCTCCTCACGGATGACCAGGCACGCCTCAAAGTGCTTTTGAGCATCCCGGTGTTGCTGCATCTCTGCACAACCGTTTGCCCCTTTCCGGCAATCACATCGACTCTTTTGCCACCAAATGAAACTCGATCATCGCTTTGGCATCATCTAACGGCCGATATTTGCTATGTCCCAAAACAAGGTTCACCCTCCGACCCCATACAAAAGTCCACCCTCCGACCCCATGCAAAGTCCACCCTCCGAC
>LGRX02004852.1:0-17535 GCA_001247695.2 Cymbomonas tetramitiformis
GGCAATAAAGGTGGCACGGAAAGGCCTGGGAGCGCACCCCGAGGGTGCGGGCAATGACTGAAGCACAGAGGAAGAGGTGATACTTGGAGGCGGAGGGTTGACACCGGGTGGAGGGGGTCCTGGGGGGCGGATGTTTGTGGGTGCGGGTGGAGGTTTGGGTCTAGCAGGCGGGGGTGGCATGCTGGTTGAGCTTGAGCTTGGGTCGCCAGGAGCCTGCATTGATACCACACTCAGGCAAAGGCGGGTCCTGGGGGGCGGATGTTTGTGGGTGCGGGTGGAGGTTTGGGTCTAGCAGGCGGGGGTGGCATGCTGGTTGAGCTTGAGCTTGGGTCGCCAGGAGCCTGCATTGATACCACACAAAGGCAAAGGCGAAACAGCCCCCAGGGGCGGGCGAGAGACGGGAGAGCAACAAGCGAGAACAGAAGCGCTAACCCTATCCGAGGACAAGCAGTGGTTAACCCATGTGCGCTGGACGTCAAGCACCAGAAGAGTTTGCACGCACACATGCGAGTGACGCCACTGCTGCGCACAGCACCTCGCAACGAGGCTGGCTGCATGTTGGGGGAGCAGAGCACTTGGTATGACAGCCGTGCTCACCTGCGAGTCGGTGGACCTCCGGGGAGACAGCTCGCCTGCCAGGCCACCCACCGGAAACCCCCGTGGGACACCTGGCGGGACACGATGGGATTCACGCATGCATTGCAAGCATGGTGCACTCTAGTCAGCTGGCAATGCCTTTGAGACTCGGGTAAAGGACGGGTGCCGGATCGACGCCTTTGAGACTCGGGTAAAGGACGGGTGCCGGATCGACGCCTTTGAGGCTCGGGTAAAGGACGGGTGCCGGATCGACGGGTATCCGGATCGCGCTTTGAGGCTCGGGTAAAGGACGGGTGCCGGATCGACGCCTGCCGGCGTATAGCCGAGCAAGGCCGCCTCAAAACGCCCTCTGCCCCCCCAGAACAGCCCTGGTTGCAGGCGCTACATAGCTCGCATTGCGCTGTTGCCCTGCTTTTCCGTGTGTGATAGGGACGGCGAGCTTCAGCTACGGGCAATCAGCGCCAGGGCGGCACCTTCCTCCGGCATAGAGATCGAGCGCATCGGCGACTCGGTGCCGCCTGCATAGCCATGCACCCCCGTGGCATTCGCTATGCAACATCTGCCCCTTCGTTTGGATGAGCGAGTTGATTGCATGGATGACAGTCACCGCGGGGCTCTTTGATTGCATGGATGACAGTCACCGCGGGGCTCTTTGATTGCATGGATGACAGTCACCGCGGGGCTCTTTGGACACACCAGGGGATATAGCTCGGGGGGACACGATGAATTTGGAGGTACAGGCCATGAGCTGGTTGTGTCTGACGGGATGTAAGCGGCGCGCCCATGCCCGAGGCGGAGACATGGTGCAGTGGAGTGAGGGGGTTGACGGGGAAGATTGCTGAGTCGGGTGGAGAGAGAGGGGGTCACCCTCCGGGCCGAGATTGAAGCGCTTGGTAGGTGTGCCCTGAGAAGTGCCCACGCTGCCAGCCGTTTTGTTGCCATCTGGTGGGGAGCCGTTGTACGAGGAGTCCACGGAGGTCTGCATCCGGTTGAGCATGGAGTAGTCCACTTGGGAGGGGCTGGACGAGGCGCTCTCAGGGACCGCGGACTCCCGCCACTCCGTCTCCACGCCACTCCGTCTCCACCTTCTTGAAGAAGCGCCGCTTCTCCACCTCCTCGGACTCCGAGTCCTGCAGCGTGGCCGCCGCACACACAACCGGAATCAGGACACGCGCACCGCCAGCCACACCCGTTGACGTGGACGACAGAGCTGGTTGACTACGATGGCAGCGCACCACAGATGACAACTAGGCTCCCTGCCAGCGTGCTGGAGGAATAGAATGCGAGAGCTGCTTCTCTATACGAGCACAGGCAGGCAGGCCACGTGCGCCGCCCCCAGGTAAGTGCGCTCTCTCGAGTGTGACTGGCATCGTTATGGGCGTGGAGAGTAGCCAGGTGTAGGCTGAGGGCGTGGTGCTAGGGGACAATAAGCTTGGAAAGGAAACCAAAGCGGGGTTTTGGTCTTGAAGTCCCGAAAGTGTTGAGCTGTGGGGGAGCCCCTCAACTCTTGGTCTGCGGCGTAGTCCCTAAAAACTTTGCTATGGGGACAACCCCTCAACTCTCGGGCTGTGGGGGGCTCCTGGCTGTGAGGAACAGAAATAGCACGGTGCAGGACGCAGGTGAAGCAGAAGTTGAGGCCCACCTAGGGCGCTGAAGGGGAAGCCGGATGAGCCCTGAGTGGTGGCTGCAGGAGGAGGGACAAGGGGCTGGACAGTGACAGAACGGCAGTCGCATGCCCAGGATTTAGCTGACTCACAGGGCACAGTTTGAAAGAACGCGAGAGCAGGATTTAGCTGACTCGCAGGGCATAGTTTGAAAGAACGCGAGAGAAGGAGAAACTGGAGCCATACCGTTCCTAAGTCGATGGAAGCCTGCAACTGGGAGAGCCGGGCAAGGCCGGAGGAGCTGGCATGCCCGGAACTCGGCCCAGCACTCCCACCCGCCGTCTTGGTGAAATAGAGAGGAGACTCGGTCGCCTGCGGTTTCTTGAGACTACCAGGCGCGCCAGTAGAAACCTGTTTTTCGCAGAACTGCGGTCAATCCAATGCACACCAACCTAGCATATTTGCGGGCACATTTGCGCTGGAAGTCTGGAGCAAACAGCGGGCCCAGCGTGCGTTGTGAGACAACCCTACGAGCAACGCAAAGAAATTGCAACTCTTCTCTTTGCCAAAAAACAGTGAAACACTATCGAAAAAGATGTCTCTACGATAATATCGTGGGAGGTTTTGCCAGAACCTGAGGCGAGCTTTTGCGATGGGAGTATTGCACAGCATGAGGTAACGCAGGACAGTGTACAACACGTCCCACTCCCATTTACTACAAGTATACTGGGAATATTCCGAGGACGTTACAATTCACTAGGACCAAGGCCCCTTTTACAGCGTGCTGCGTACAGGTTGTTGAAGTGCTACACAAAACTTCTAATATTAAACCCTAATACGAATCATCCTGAAGAGCACGCTGCTTGGCTCACACAAGCTCGGGAAAATAGCCGGAATTGATTTCAGCCCAGCATAGTCTGGAAGGACCGCTACCTCTGCAGAGCTACGGTTGGAGTTCACGGCGAAGTCCGTTGAGTTCAGTAGGTCGCTGTCGCGGGACGAATCAACGTCTCTCCCCTCAAGGCGGGCGGCAATTCCACCTACGCATTACTCCCAGGTGACAAAACGAACTGAAATACGGCTTCAATTCCAACTTGAGATTTCGCATCGAGGTTGTAGCGATGTTTTCAACAAGACACCATTGTAAAACACGAACGTTCACCTGCGACTGCCGGATTGTTGGCGAACTTACTCTTGATGTTTTCAAGAGCTTCCTCAAGATCCCCTGGGTGCAGCCAAAAGTGGTGAGTCGCATACTTTGAGCGGCGCCAATTCGAGGCAAGTCACTGCGAAAGATCTGTAGGAGCCTGAGGCCCTTTAGAGCCCAATTTGAAAATTGAGTGACGGAAACACCCAACGATTATGGAACCACTCTCGCAAAACTCAACACCAAGGCAGTTGTCGAGGGGCGCAAACCTGACTCGGAACTCACGGAAGCATTCAGAAATTTTTCGAACGCTTTGTCTGATATAGCTGGAGAGTGGTCGGCCATGTCCGTTGTCTAGTTACGCGCGCTAAAATAATGTACGTCCGCAATCATGTGTAGCTCACGAGAGAAACTAAAGCCACGAGGCTCGCAGGACTTCAACAGCGCTTTGAAAATTGCAGCATTTCCCGTATTTCAGCCACGATGGCTCACTCATTATTCGACACTCTTATGTCGTGTGCATTCCATTCGCGACTAAAGTGAACAAATGAAGGAAGGAGCAGATCCAAGTTTTAATTTCAAATTTTGTTTTTCACTGAGTCCCGTCCTTAAATCTGGTTTGGGTAAAATGAAAATTCGTCGCGTCGCGTAACTTTTGATCGCAGCGATTTGATTGGTTGGAAAACTGTAAAGCGCTACGCAAAAGTTACGCAAGAGCGTCGCGTCGCGGAGATGTTTGGCCAAAGATCTTTTGCGTAGCATGCTACGCAGAGATAATTTGTCCAACATTTACGCGACGCGACGCTCTTGCGTCGCGTTTTTTGGTTCCACGTAGGATAAATTTGAAAACTGTTCGTCAGATCAAATCGGAGATAAAATAAATGGACGCTCCTTGGATATGCGACGCATGTGTACGCTCCACGTAGGCAGGTGCGACGCCTTCACAGATCTTTGGATAAAATTCGTCGTATAAAATACAGATCTCCCCCCCTTTCGCCGTCCCCCCCCTTGCCTTTTTCCCCACCGCCCCCCATTAAACCCCAATTTTTATCCGCCCCCCGCCCACCCCATATACACTCCCCTCCCCCTACCCTTCCCCTTTATCAACCCCGATTTCATCCGTCATCCCCCTTCCCCCTTCCACCCCCCCAACCCCCTCATCGTCCCCCGCTTATAACTCCCCACATTTCCCCCTTTCCCCCTTCCCCTGCTTATTTCCCCCTTTCTCCCACTTTTTTTCTGATCCAACCCCCTTTTCGTTTCGGAAAATCGTGTATTTATTTTTATACCCATTCCAGATATAATAAAACGTAACCACGTTGGACGCCACGTACGCATGGGCCGTCGTGCACACAGTCGCAGTACGCCGATTTATTCATCCTTAAATCTGGTCAGACGCGACGCGACGCGACGCGACGCGACGCGACGGCCGTAATCTCCTAACCAGATTTAAGGACGGGCCTGATATCCTGGATGTTATGTGTCACAGTGCAGCGAGCGAAGCGAGAGGTGCTGTGTCACATAACCGCAGTTTCCGAGATCCTAGTCTTGCTCTACAGATGTGATTACTGGGTAGCTAGGGTAGTTAGGGGGGTACTGTAGTGTAGGAGTGTCACATAACTAAAGTAAGTAGATTATTCAAGAGTTTGACGATTATTCAAGTCTACGGTGTATGGTAAGAGTTTTATCAAATCTACGGTGATGCGGGTACCATATCAAATCTATCATGGGAACACTGACTTTCACCCCCCATAAGGGGGGAGGTCTGTGGTGCCCTGTGTCACCCCTCGCCTGCTCGGATGTCACCTGCAGTGCCTGCCCGTTGCTCCGCTCGTGTGTCACCGTGTGTCCGACATATTAAACCCGAGTATCTTACGTTTAATCTGACTTTAGACAACTGTGAACCCTACCTCACTGCGCCTCTGACATCTTTCTTGCAGTAAATATATTGCCAATATATCTACTTTCTTATAAGGTTATGGGCCCACCACGCTTCCACTGCGCCCTTCTCGCCCCCCCTACTTCGGCTCATCTGCTCTGGTGGTGCCACGCCATTGTGGGCTTTGGCCTCGCTTGGGCATCGGTTGATCCACGACGATGGGTTGGTGCTTCACGTCATTGAGAGCGCCGCCGCCGCCGTTTTTTAGCCTGCCTAGATTGAAACCTCGATTGACAATCACGAGTTGGCTAGTAACTAGAGTAACATTACATTTCTCCTAGCCGCCTGCCCGGGAGTACCGGCTGGCCCTGCAGTGCACCTCCCACCTTCGGGGTGAGGTGGTGTCATGGGAACACTGACTTTCACCCCCCATAAGGGGGGAGGTCTGTGGTGCCCTGTGTCACCCCTCGCCTGCTCGGATGTCACCTGCAGTGCCTGCCCGTTGCTCCGCTCGTGTGTCACCGTGTGTCCGACATATTAAACCCGAGTATCTTACGTTTAATCTGACTTTAGACAACTGTGAACCCTACCTCACTGTGCCTCTGACATCTTTCTGGCAGTAAATATATTGCCAATATATCTACTTTCTTATAAATCTATCGCGTCGCGACCGCAAATTCTTTTCAGCAAATCTCCCATTTAATTACTGGTGATGACTGTATATCAAAACCCGCTCAACGACGCTCCATATGTGTGTGTCAACGTTGAAAGTATTGGAATTGGTGAAATTCAAGTTATGTGACACACCTACCCTACGGACCCCCCTAGCTACCCTAGCTACCCTAGCTACCCAATAATCACACATGTAGAAAGCAAGATGCATGTCACGGAGACAAAACAAAGATCATACAGCAGGCAATAATTGATACGGCTGAATAAACAGGCGCCGTGAATATATTATCAATATACAAATAAACACTGCGAAGTTGGACAGCGACGCGAGTGTACGTAATAGCGGGTGGTGAGTGCAGTCTCTGAATGAAGAACTGCTGAAGCACAACGCTTCCTCACTTTTATACCTACGTCACCCATCATCTTATGATGGTACCGCCATTGGGTTGTGAACCCGAGACGTAGGTTGAACGACCAGCATGGTAATAACGACTAGTTCGTTCATGTTGCACATGCGAGTTCCACGCATGCTGAAAGCTAAAGATGATTCTTGGTTTGTTTCCAAGATGTATCTTTGCTTTGCCATCTTCGAGTTCGACTTACGAACTCTCGATGACCGTGATGCCTGATGATATGACATAATCATCTGGCGACATGTACAGTCATCGTCGACCGTACTGACGATTGTCATAAATGTATGACACGACTCGACCTGTACAGTCATGATCGACCATACTGTCGACTGTCATAATAATATATGACATGACATGGTATGACATGTATGACACGTATGACATGTATGACACATATGTCATCGGTCATGACCCTGACAGATCTCCCCTCTTAAAAGAGTTGTGACCTCACAACGGGCATACCTTTGTATATGTCTATGATGTCTTTGTCGTTGTCGCTTCTTGCTGGTATCAGTCTTCTTACACCGATTTGAGGCGTCCCTCATGGTGTTTTTAGGTTATTGGGGGGAACTGAGTCCACTTTAGTCCCTCACCTTAGGCATTTAGCCATACAGTCCTTAGGATGCAGCCCACCTTTCCGGAAATCGTATCGTTGAGTGACGTTCCAAGGTTCAATGAAGAGCGTTTTCGCGATACAATCCTACGCTGGATTACTGATTGATCCACACGTTATCATGTATGTGCTAGACGATTCAAAGCATCCGAAGTCTACGTTACGGATTATTTGCGCTAGCCGTCGTCGCCTTTGCGCGATCGATGATCCCACGATTATAACGAATTATATTCGAACGATTCTCGGCCTGATATAGTGCACCCAACTCTTCCTCCCCTCCTTAAGCTACTTTGGAGGATCCTAGGCGGTGATGGGGAGCCCGATTTCGATAATAAACGAACAAAGGGGCTTGTTTTAATGCAAACGGAGCGGCCCTGCTTAACGGAATTGGACTTATAATCCTTAACCGGTCTGCTCAACTCCTCAATATTTTTGTCCAGTACGCACGCTTTGACGAACATCTATCGCGATGAGTGAGAATGAATTCGCCACGTACTAATGTGAAATTTATTTAGTCATGTTTGTCAAGCACAACTTAGGATCACAACTCCTTCTACCTCAGTCATTATCTCCGGTAGCTTCGGATGACTGGCCAAGAATCCGATGACAAACCACGGTTTTGGCAAAGGTAGCATTTAGCAGTTTTTTATTTATCCACGGATATTGGTACCCGCATATGCGTATCTGTGTAAGGGTATGATTTACACAAGGCTCACTACACCTTAGCAAGGAAGGATCAATTCCTGCTCCTGTCATATCAATTTGATGCAGGGTAAAAAAATGTTAGGAATATATCCCTGCAGTTCTTGGGTTGCAACCCATTGCACCGAAGGCGCATCGCAGTTCTTGGGATGCAGCCCTGCTATATTTATGCGACCGATGGATGAAAACCTCTTGGGTACATATTTCCACGGCTTGATTATTATTAGGTCGGCAATTATTGGCAAAAGTCATTGACTATCAGCTTTTGACTCAGAAGCCACAATGTTATAGAAGCTGCGACCTATTATGATCATATGCGGCAGTTATGCCTTCAGCATACGTAGACAATATGATTATATGGAACTTATAATCCCACTTAAGTTGCATCATGATAAATTTTTCCAGGTGTTAACAAGTGTTAAGGATTTGATAAGGGGTTGACGCCCCACAAGCCAAAGGTCACTGTCTCATAAGGCTCGCCTCAAGTGTGCGGCTTTGAGGATTAGCGTCCTGGCGAGGCACAGTCATGATGCTTCCTAGTCCATAATGGAGCTGGAAATGAGAATGCAAAAGATATCCGAAGACAGGAAGGCTTTTGGTTGGCCAGAGTTGCTGTCTAGATGCTTAACCTCGATGGGGTTGCATTCGGATACAAACTGTGCAACCATGCATGTGACTTATGCATTGGTGTATGACTTTGATGAATTGTCTCTTGTCATGAACCTGGAAGGAATGACGGGCAAATAGCTAGAGTGGCGGATTTACTCACTCGGCTTTGCTGTTTATGGAATTCGATGCCTGATGGCACAACTGGCAATCCTTTGCTCAGATGCTTTCCTTAAGACATTTGGCAACAACTTGTGTGCCAGCTTCTCTAGATTTGGGGAGAAACCATGGATCAACAATTCATCAATCAAAACACATGTATCAAGGTTGATTCATCGAATCCTTCAACTCTTGAATTTCGACAATCAGCATCTCAGGCTGTTGACGTCAAAGTGATGGTCGTAAGCTTACAATATAGCTTATTCACATTTGAAAAACCATCGTTCTCCTATGTCAGTGCCTTCATATAAATGATAAGCCGGAGAAATATGCATCTATGATTTCTTCACAATGAACTTTATGTGTCAATAAGTCAAATAAGACTTCATTTGATGTTTCAATCGGCATGATGTACCGTGTCATCAATTTTATGGCTGCTATACACAGATGCTGGAACTTTTGATAAGATCTTTAATTTTCCAAGCAAAATCACATCCAAGCAAAATCACAATGATGAAAGGTGTGGCAGCTGTATGAAAATGAATGAATCTATACTCTTCCTCCCCCTCGCAAAAAGAGATGTATCAAACCAATCAGATGGTGATGGAGGATGTTATTCAATCATTATGTTATGCGAATCAGATTGAGATTACTCATCGAATGCTTTAGAGGTAACAATGTCAATCTGAACATTGATTCTCTCTACGTCATATTGGCAATATGCCTGACGTTTTTGAATGTGGCAAATGCCAGATGATGTCAAATGTAGTCGTTGGGTTGCAGCCACATACTTTGTCAATTCAGGGTCACTATATATAGTGTACCCAACTTAGACAATGGTTCTGAAAAGTGATTGTCATGATGAACAAAGAATCAGTGATAGTACCGAAGTTAACTTTGGTATCGAAGCTAATGGAGAGTCAATTAAGAAGTGTCCGTAATGACAACAACTTACTACGAGTTGTATTTTCGTAGTTGATGGATGGCTGACATGTCAATGATTATGAATAGAACATGGCGTTGCCTAGTGATATGTGTATATTCTTCAGCACATGATCATTTATCTCAATGGTGCCCATTTTATTTTTGGGCAAACATTATTCAGAGACTTGTTATGATAAAGAAGTATGAATGATGGATGTGTCATTTCAATCCGTTAGAATTGTGACTTGTTGATGAGTATAAAATTTTTGTCACTTTCCAGAATGAGGATGAACTGCGCTTGGAAACCAGCTGTAGATTGCGGTGGTCTGGCTTTTCCCAAGACTTCGTGGCCTATGGATGAGGCAACAAATTTCTAAATATTCCAGAATGAACTTTGAAAGAGTTTTCATTCCTTAATGAAGCATGCTTGTCTTATGTGCCAAAATGATATGAAATTACAAATATGGTGTCAATCTATATGTGGATGGTTTATACCATTATATGCTATTCCACAAATAAGTAATGATGTCAGAGTGAAAACTTTGGACAATTGCAACTCAGTACAAATTTGAGTGCATTCAAGCCCACTTAAATGTTTAGAATCTGAATCTAATGTACTTTTCTAGCTAGAGCTACCATTGACTATCCAACATCCACTGAGGACATTGTTTCTTACGTCTTTTGGCATCACGCTCAGCGTTTTTCTTATTCTGCAAGCGCCTCTTTGCTACTGCTACATCCGGAACGTTGTACCGGCTACGAAACTTGCTGGTAACTTCATCTTCTGAGCTTTCTTCATCCAAAAGCAAAACTGGCTTCAACATGTCTTGTTCTTTCATCGAAGACGAATCACACAGGGATGCAGCAGACCTGCAGCATGAGAAGAAAATAAACAGCAAGAAAGTCATTATGCAAAATCACCACTGAAGGAGATGACTTTCATCATAGGGTGGTATATTGGTTGTTTCATATGACACATAGAAGATATGAATAATTCGAAGAGAATTTTGGGATAAATATCCTGGATTGGCTGTGCTTGGTTGCTCTATGCCTAAGAATGACCGAAGAGATTGCTTGCCATTTTTCAGCTATATAGCGTGGAGGCTGCTTAACAACGGTTGGGTCATAAGTTAAATAGCTATGTCAGCTATGTCAGAGGCTGAATAGCCATGATTGCACAGACTCTGTCTTTTATGATGAATAGACCTTTGAGAAATGGTGTCTGAAAAATCAATTGACAACAATTCAATCTTTTGGTAGATGTAGAGCTGATGATCTTTGGTGCACTTCAATTGTTTATTGTGCACTAATGAAATGCCTTGTGATATATAATCTCACAGAATAGGCATTGCTCAATGGCGATATGATCAGATATGTAATGATCAATGAAGACAAGATGGTTGGTATGGCGCATTCAATAGGCATAATTACCTCAAAGAAATGCCAATACACGGATACATATCAAGACATAAGGGCAATAGGCTTATTGTATAGCCTTCAAGGCAGCTAGCATTTATGCTACATTGGTTAGCTCAGTGGCTTTGACCTTTCTAGGTGTTGTACTCAGGCCGTGGCCTGCATATTGCATTGAGTACTCTTGACACCTATAATGATCCAATCAGATGATATGTATGAAATATCAAGAATGGTTGCCCTTTTCAATGATCATCGGTGGCAGAGGCTATAGTGCTTGCACCGTGTCAGTATACAATTCTAGTCTGGATACATGCTAGACCAGATGTATACAATGTCTAGGTCTTCAAAATCAAGCTCATATGAATGTCATGGCTGATGTATGTGTCAACTTTCATGGAGTTCTGTATGGTTTGACTGTATACAGCCAGGCTTACCAAACAAAAACAATGATGCAACTTATTTGTTTTATTATTTGTCTTTATTATTATTTGGTTTTTAGTTGTATTTCTAGCTTACCATCTTCCCCCCTCAAGGAAGTGTATTGCTAGGCGGTTGTCAAGCGCCGTTCAAATACAACAGAGGTCCAACCTCTATGTGATGACGTGGAAGCTTTCTATGAAGCTGGATAGCAGTTCTCGGGATGCAGCCCAAATTCACGTCATCGGCGTGGGCTATATAGTGCCCATGCATGTGCTGTATAAAATACAACACTACCCTCCAGCGAAGTGGTTTGCTTTACCATCATCGTATGCTGTGGGATATCAATATATGATCAGAGAGCATGGATATATATATATGTACCATGTTTGTTAATATCGGAGAGACTGTGTCTTCTTTAAAATCCTTATGACTATATGTATAATGGTGTTACACTAATGTCAACACCTTCTCTCTGAGTGATTTATTGATGTAGATGTGATGTCGTGGTATAAAATATGTCCACGTCATTGGCACAAGTCATGTTGTGTCCATGCATACACGATCTTAGCGCAGGTCACAATACAGTGCCCGAACATACGCGATTTTAGCGTACAGTAATCACCCACCTATAAGAAAACCGTAAATTCCAGGTCAGCCAGCTTTTCTCATCAACTTGGGTACCCCCCCCCTGGCCAGCGCCAGCGTCCTATGGAATCTGCTAAGAATAGTGACCGCGATCTTTTAAGCCAGCCAGCATATTCCATAGCCATCCACGTGCCATCCGTACATAGCCAGCCACATTTCTTAAAATTTTCAAAACCTAGAAAATGGACCCTGAGAGTCGTGCACAGTTGAAAGAATTAAACGGCAGGACTTAGCCTTTCTGGGTGAATGTATAATGTTGTAGTGTCGTATGAACCTAAGCATTATATTGCACTGTGCCTTGATTTTTGCAGAGTTTTATAAAAAAATCTGATAAAAATAGCATTTGCCTACACCATTTTGGTAAATTTTCCAGCCTAGATTTCTTAATATATATGAAGTGTATGAAATGCCCCTTAAGATAGGCAGCCAACACCATATTTCTTATTTCAGGGTGATTCCATAACAAAAAAAATCCAGCCAGCTTTTCTCATCAACTTGGGTACCCCCCCCCTCCCCCCTCCCCCGAAAGGCTGGCTTTGGTTCCCTTAGCATAGGAGTTCCTTATAACTGAGTGATTACTGTAGGTCACATTGTGCCTCCAATATGTATTACTCATTTTTGTGAGTCTAGACAGCATTGTGCTGATTGCAATGCTTTCTCTGGTGACTTATATATCACAGATTATGCCAATGTGGTGATCAGTCCAGTGCATTATTTTGTCACCGGAATGTACAGGGATTGTGAATGATTGCAATCCAGCCGGAGGAATAATCTCAACAGCTATTCTGCATTAATGAATGCATCGGAGTTATACTCATTTCGATGATTCGAAACCCATGTCATTTGTGATAATGACAACTCATATGAATATATAGGGTTTTTATTAGAATGCTTTTATGTGATGTCAATATATTATGAACAATTCACTTGCATCTGAGGACAACGGAGTTACGCTTAGAAGGTTTTAAATGGTGGTCTCCCAACAGTTATCAGCTGTTATTCTGGTGCCACATTCTGCCTTCAGCACTGGGACTATATCATCCAGTCTTACAGCGATGCACTTGTCCTTCCCACTCTTATGTACGGCTATGGTGCCAAAGTGTATCAGGTGGGACATATATATATATACATATACATTATATAACTATCATCTTCTGATCCAGGAAATGCAATTAAGCATGGCATAAGGTTATATGTTATGTATATAGTTCAGCATTTCGAACTTGCTCGAGGATGTAAATGCTGAACAATAGTTAACTTATAGTCATTGGGATATAGTTTCTTATCTGAGTTTACACTTTATTAGTGATGGTGGATTTAACGTTGTACAGATTTCAACGTTACTTGTGGATGCAGTGGTTTTATCAAAAGCAATCCATCAGAAATCACCAGATCGGAATATAAATGGATATGTGTGTAATCCTATCCACCTTCTTCCCCCTTGAGGAAGTGTGTTACGTAGGCAGTCAGTTGCCTATATACCGTATAGCTCAAAGCTTACAGCTTATAGCTCATAGCTTGCAAGTAGCGCATACAGTTTTAGGGTTGTTGCCCAACAGTTCTTGGGTTGTTGCCCGTAATATTATCATGTCTGTGCTGATTTCAGCATGATATATTAATGCCAAAAAAACGAAGTTTTTCGAAATAACAGCGGCATTTTAGGGCATGTGTGGTTACAGTGGCCCTATTACCCAATATAGTGATTAGGGTGTTACATGATATCAGTAACCCTAATACATGTAAAAAATAAGCAGTATAATGTTTTTGCAAAGATGTTTAAGCAAAACTGCATTTAATATTTACATGAACGTAAGGTGGTTTTCAGGAGGTACGTTACACCCCCTGTCACACACATTTAATTTTAGGGTTGTTACAGGGCGTTACACATGCTGCATAAATCAGGGATTGTTATTTGATATATAAAGATTCATTTCAGCAAAAAAAATCAATCCGAATTTTTCAAAATGTGTTTTACGTACAGCATTTTGAGAGATTTATTGCCATAGCAATAGCGTTACCCATATATATTCAACACCTAATATTTTAGGGTGTCACACTGATATGACATGTGTCATTATGATTTCCTGATACCTTAATAGGTATAAAATCATAATATCAAATAAAACAAGCTTCAATTTTCAATTTTCAAATTAATCGCCAAAGAATTTTACCGATTTTGGCCATTTTTCAACACACACATATATATATATATATATTGATATATGTACATATCTCTGTGTATGTGGAATGTAGAGTACAGAATCATTACAAGGAACTTCACTTTTGCATATGACATTTTTTCATAGCAAATAAGTGAGTTGTGCTGTATATGAACATTTACAGTTGACAGCATTCTGGGTTTTACTGATTTAAAACCCATAGGAGCAAATGCACTCCATGACAATATTTTAGGTGTATCAACTGTAAGTGGATTTACCACTTAAGTGATAATTTGTCAAATCCTAAGATATATTTGGTTGTGCATATGGTTGTGCACAAAGAGTATATCGAAGTGATATCTCTGTATTCAAATATATCTGGACGCTGCTAGATACAATCTGAGCAGTTTTTGCACAACACATTGTTTGTGTGTGTGTATGTCCATAACCACCTTTTGTCAGTTCATGTGTGATTACTGATCTGAGTTGGTACATGCATTTGAAGTGATCAGATCTGTATCAACTATCAGAATGCAATGTAGACATTGGTGTTGCTCCAGCTGATATGTGAGACGAATGGACAATGCTCAGCAGTGACCAGCTGCTTCTTTGAGCATTGTATAATGCCTTCGGGTCTGGAGATATTCTCCATCCAGCCCTTCAGCATGGTTTCTTATCCTGTTCCCTTATGCATCGCCATCACTGACACTTTCCACGCACGTGTGTTTGGAAAGTGGTATGTACATTATCATACACATAGTAGATATTTAAGTTAATCAATTCACTTTGAGTCAGTGAATGTCAATACATACAATGCAGTTGTGTATGCATGCAGTGCTTATTGATTAGCACTTTTGTCAGTGTGTGTGTGTGTGCTCACTTTTACACACTTTGTAGTAAGATAAGTTCTGGACATTACAATGTTTCCAGACAATTCATCATGCAGGATTATCAGCATACCATGAACTGAATACATCTAGCATGATATATTAAGTTTAGAGGTAATTGTAATTCCAAAATAATCTCATTTACAGAAATGAGTTGCCGGGTATATTTCACATACAGCTCCGGTGAGCATCCTTTCAGAAATCCACAGTAGAACAATATGTTGTCCGAGGAGTATCTCGACTCCACCGGGTCACATTGAGCTAATTACTGTGTTAAGATTGCTGAACAGGCACCTTGTACTGTATGGGTTCTGATATAGTTAGCATGCACTGCAAATGAATGCTTTTGGTGCACATATATTCCAACTGTTACCGTGATCAAGTTGGATCATGTAGAACATCTGTTATTTTAATGCATGCACAACTCACAGTGTAGCAGTCAGTATAAGATATACATATACTCAGATGCTGCAGGAAATATATGCTGTAAGTAAGTGTATGCTCAATAAAACATTTTGCAGAAAGTATAGTGTGCAAAATACTTCAGATAAGTATGAAATGCTGTACTATAATCATCAGTATTAGAAATATCGATGCAGTCATCAGAACATAGTGTAAATTGCTGCAGTATAGAGATCATGCATTCACAGCATATGACGATGATGCGTCCACAGCAGTATAATGATCATGTGTCCACAGCATCCCTGCAAGTATACAATCATTCTGCAGAGGATACTGACGCGCGTACACATTTTATATGTCTCGCTGCATAAAGACACGTTAGGAATCATGCGCCTTAAAAATGTGCGTCTATTGCATCAGATGAAATCATGACATCGCGCTGACGTGCACATCGCGCACACGAGCATCACATCAGTGCACATCGCGCTGACGAGCTAAAAATCATCATACGAGCATTTGCGAAAATCGATTACTGATGTACGTCGCATACTGATGATCGCTGATGTACGTCGCATGAACGAATGCGAGCGCGCTGTTAAACGAAATTATGTGCGTCCAGTCGCAGTTGATGTAAATCATATGTGCTGACGATCATTTTTCGTTCGCGCATCTTAATCTCGCATACTGTGACATTCCTGCGAATTTTGACATCATTTGCATGCGTTCCGTACACTTGTGCGCACACCTTGTCGCTTATAAAATCAAGACGACTTCTCTGCTGATGCTGTAGCTGCGATTATGTTCGCGATGAAAAATCTCCTCGCACAATCTCTGTGCTGTCGATTATTCGAGCGTGCAGATATCAATATTCGCTGTGCAGATATTCAGTATGACTGCGAGCGCTATCGCTTATGCGCCCACCTGTAAACCTGCTAACAATATGATATATACTATCTCTGACGCTGCACTCACACTTGAGTTCTCTTATCGTGCCTTGACGAGTTTTACGAGAATACCATCTGATACGGCTGAATAAACAGGCGCCGTGAATATATTATCAATATACAAATAAACACTGCGAAGTTGGACAGCGACGCGAGTGTACGTAATAGCGGGTGGTGAGTGCAGTCTCTGAATGAAGAACTGCTGAAGCACAACGCTTCTTCACTTTTATACCTACGTCACCCATCATCTTATGATGGTACCGCCATTGGGTTGTGAACCCGAGACGTAGGTTGAACGACCAGCATGGTAATAACGACTAGTTCGTTCATGCTGCACATGCGAGTTCCACGCATGCTGAAAGCTAAAGATGATTCTTGGTTTGTTTCCAAGATGTATCTTTGCTTTGCCATCTTCGAGTTCGACTTACGAACTCTCGATGACAGTGATGCCTGATGATATGACATAATCATCTGGCGACATGTACAGTCATCGTCGACCGTACTGACGATTGTCATAAATGTATGACACGACTCGACCTGTACAGTCATGATCGACCATACTGTCGACTGTCATAATAATATATGACATGACATGGTATGACATGTATGACACGTATGACATGTATGACACATATGTCATCGGTCATGACCCTGACAATAATACCAATAATAGCCCGCAGGCACACATACTGGCCAACACATAGTGCTACAGGCTACTGCACGTCGGTCTTGGCCAGTGCTACGGCACGGCTCAGCAGTCTAGTACTCAGCTGTTGCTGTCACTGTCACCCTTTCCTCGGTGGACGGCTGGATGTACCTCATGGCTGCTGCCTGGGTCATCCAGTGCCCATGCCGCATGAACTCGGCGAATGACACCTTCTGGGCCACGACTGTGGCTCCACCAGATCTCATGCTCTGGGTCCCAAAAACTGCCATGGTCCCTGCTTCCGTCTTACCCGCGGCCTGAGCCACCATCCTGATGACCTCACGCCTGCAGGCGTGGTAATCCATGTGTCTGCCATTCATAGGCACCTGAGGGTCCCTGACGGCCTTCTTGCCGTCCCAGCCCTGGAACAGGTTCACTGACCCGGATAGCTGCCCCGCCTCGATAAGCCGCTATGAGAGATCCACTGGGCAGAAATGCTTCCCTCCACGGGCCACGTACACCACATCACCCTCACAGTACTGGTTATTCTTCCTGGATGTCAGGAGAAAGACCATGTGGGTCGGATAGAACCTCATTGCCCCAACCCAGATCATCTTCATGTCCGAGTACCGCAGGCATCCCGCCCACATCATTGACCCCATGCATGCCACTGTCAGTATGATGATGGAGAACCTGCCTT
>LGRX02004854.1:0-10359 GCA_001247695.2 Cymbomonas tetramitiformis
CCGCCACAAGCACGTGGCGCCCTGACCCGCCACAAGCACGCGGCGCCCTGACCCGCCACAGGCACGCGGCGCCCTGACCCGCCACAGGCACGTGGCGCCCTGACCCGCCACAAGCACGCGGCGCCTTGACCCGCCACAAGCGCGCGGCGCCCTGACCCATCATGTGGAGGTCTGCCCTGACCTACCACGTGTGGTTGCGCCCTGAGCCGCCACGTGGAGGTCTGCCCTGACCTTTAAAGTGTGGTTGCGCCCTGACCCATCACGTGGAGGTCTGCCCTGACCTACCACGTATGGTTGCGCCCTGAACCGCCACGTGGAGGTTTGCCCTGACCTACCACGTGTGGCTGCGCCCTGACCCATCACGTGGAGGTTTGCCCTGACCTACCACGTGTGGCTGCGCCCTGACCTATCACGCGGAGGTCTGCCCTGACATACCACGTGTGGTTGCGCCCTGACCCATCACGTGGAGGTCTGCCCTGACATACCACGTGTGGTTGCGCCCTGACCTATCACGTGGAGGTTTGCCCTGACCTACCACGTGTGGTTGCTGACCAGCCACGTGGAGGTTTGCCCTGACCTACCACATGTGGTTGCGCCTGACCCGCCACGTGGAATGCCTGACCTACCACATGTGGTTTTGCCTTAACCCATGCGTGGAGGTCTGCCTGACCACCACGTGTGGTTGCGCCTGACCCATCACGTGGAGGTCTGCCCTGACCTGCACGTGTGGTTGCGCCCTGACCTATCACGTGGAGTTTGCCTGACCTACCCGCGTGTGGTTGCGCCTGACCCGCCACGTGGAGGTCTGCCCTGACCTACCACGTGTGGTTGCGCCCTGACCCGCCACGTGGAGGTCTGCCCTGACCTACCACGTGTGGGTGCGCCCTGACCTGCCACTTGGAGGTTCGCCCTGACCTACCACATGTGGTTGTCCCTGACCCATCACGTGGAGGTCTGCCCTGACCTACCACGTGTGGTTGCGCCCTGACCTGCCACGTGGAGGTCTGCCCTGACCTGCCACGTGTGGTTGCGCCCTGACCCATCACGTGGTGCCACGTGTGGTTTCGCCCTGACCCATCACGTGGAGGTCTGCCCTGACCTACCACGTGTGGTTGCGCCCTGACCATCACGTGGAGGTCTGCCCTGACCTACCACGTGCGGTTGCGCCCTGACCTGCCACGTGGAGGTCTGCCCTGACCTACCACGTGTGGTTGCGCCCTGACCTGCCACGTGGAGGGTCTTCACATGGAGGTGCGCCCTGACCTGCCTCCTGGATAATCTTCTGGCCCTGGATGTCACCCGGTGCGCCCATCTCTACCTTAAAGACTGTGATGCGTGCCTGAGATTACAACGTGGTCACCGGGAAGCCTGACGTGGGGGGCTGCAGGTGGTGCGTGATAAGCGGACAAACAAGACCAAAGGATATGGTTTTGTGAGCTTTTTGGACCCAATGGACTTTGCACGCGCTATTCGTGAAATGGACGGTAGAGGCCTGACCGTAGATTTTACTTGAGCTCATCGAATCGTTGGAAGGGCTAAAGCAGGCAGAAAACATGTTGCTGTTGTCTGTTACTGTAGCGTGTCTGTTACTGTAGCGTGTCTTGAGATTAAACCTTCAAGCAAGAATTTCACTGATGGAGAGGGCATGGTGTTTGCGAAGGCGCACGCGGCAGTGCACAGGCAACATCCAGGCCTCGGCCTCTGCAGCTTTACTGCAATGCATTGGCCATTATTTTGAGAGGAAAGCATGCTGGTCATAGACATCACTTCGGAAATCTGCAAAGGCAGGGAGGAATCTGACAGAAAGGCTATAAAAGCGTACTGAAAATGTGTTAAGCTCCATGAAAGGAGTTATGCGCTTACAAGCAAGCCGTCATCTGATTGAAATATGCAACCAGAAGCTCAGTCCCAGAGATTCTCACACCGAGTGCTTTACGTGATGGTTTGTTCGAGAGTGTCGTAGTTTGAGGAATGCCCGTTGAGGCGCTTTGTTCCGGTGCTCGGCAGGAAAATACATCGGCAACCGCCCCGCTAAGATCCGGAAAAGTGATTGGTTAAAGCGCGAAGATCAGCCAGGAGGAAAGGTGAGTGATTCCTCAAATTTTCGGTTTGTGCTTTCGTTTTGTGGTGCACTGAGTGGCAATTCTCTCATTATCTTTTTTTTCACCCATGATGGTCATACAGAAGAAGGGTTTCAATGTGAAAAACTCCAAGAAGAAGATTCGAACTCTCTCCTAGTTGGTGCTGATTGCCATTTTTGATATTCAATGATGGCGGTACTGACTGCACGGGACAATACAGTTACGTTTGCACCACATGGCAACATGCTCATGTTTCAATTGAGAGCTAGCTCATCAGCATTCAGCATATGTAAAGCTTATTGTTCTGAGCTCTGAGCCCAAGAAAGTAGTGCAGATCTAGTCACTGTTGCAGTAATGGATGTTTCAGCTAATGACTCGGATGATTGCCACAATTTTGCTTCATCATTGCAATCCATCTACTATTTTGCGTCCCGTGTAGTGCAGCTCGAATAAGATCTTATATGCACAAACCTCGAGTAGTAGGGCCCGTAGTTGTAAACAATGTGTAAAGTGTCGCATTGCTGTTGACAAGTGGGATTATCACTAAGTATTTTCTATTAGATTTTCCTGCAACAGGTGCAAAGTGTGCGTGGGTTGCTAAATTAGATTGGCATTGAATGGGTATATATTGTCAAAAGGGATCATCTATGGAAAGACCTGCGATCTCGGGTGGATTTGCCATGTCAATCTATGCATACAACGGAAAGCTATCCGATGCGTATGTACCTGACAGATTTTTCGAAGATTTGATAGCGTTTTGCGCGCAGAGGGCTCGCATGATCAATTTTGGGGGAATTGTATGATATAAGTTTAAGAGTTTTAGGCTCTGCAAGTTTGCATAAGAGTGGGCAGGCAAAAGTGCAGGTGGGTCGAATGAAAGTTGTTTGAAAGAGGAAGCTTTTTTCATTTTTAGATACGATACATTATTTTAGAAGATTTTGTCGACAACGGGAAAAGAGTGATCGAAAATGGCGTGACTAAAAGGACGCTAGCCATTGGGACGAAAATTGTAACCCTGGGAGTGGCATGTCAATATGACCACTTCCATGACTCAGATATGCTGAAATTGCCCAAATCTCTACTGGGTCATTTCAGACATACCCACTGTCCGTTATTATCATTACCCAACATTTTCAATGGTGAAGAATCGATATTTGATGTGCCCACATACCAATTGGATATTACACGATCGTATTTGGGGTTTTTTATGGTTACCCAAAAGTTTGTAAGGCACATATGGTTACAAAATGGACTGAAAATGCGATTTTGGTAATAAATTAGTTGATCAAAATCAAGTTGATCAATTAGGATTTCAAGGTCATAACATGAACTAAGTCCCAGCGATAGCATTTCTGGTAAAAATTCAGCAAATCGCACCTTGTTACGTAACACTTGCCCCAAACAACTTGTGGGTGAAGTCGATTCATGAAGTTCGATAATGCTCACTGCTTTGGGTTGCCGTTAAATTTCGACGTGATGAGCATTGACACCTGTCTGATGCCCTAATCGCGTAACATGGTGATACTCAGGGTTGGCATGGCTATCTTAGGATCTGAGTGACATGGTATTGGCTCAGCATATATAATACGTACCAACTTGTGCCCGTATAAAGGATGTTTCTGTCACCCATCACACACATACACACGCGCTCGCACACACAACGCGCGCGCACAGCACAATTCATCCACTCACTCACGGTTGATATTTCCCCGGACGTTTTGATGGAAAGTCAAGGTGTATCGCGCCAGCAAATACGATCTGAAAAGTTCCTTAGGGAGTTAGAATCGTTCTAAGGCCAGTATAATCCTCAGCATATCTTACTCGTGAAAATTACAATACATACGTGGCCGAGAGACACGAGCGTTTTGAGGCAAAGTTTGCGCGCGAACAATAAAATGATGGCATGTGGCACATATATCTGCAATAAGAAAATCAAAGCTTTCGTATCTTTCGGTTACGTTTGTCCTGAAATGTGATATAACGATTATTGTCCAATGAACAGTATAACCGTTATTAAGATCTTCAATGGGGACCATATATGTTTTGTTGGCCAATGGGACTAATGGGAATCGCGATCGATCGATCGATCAATACGATGATTTGTGTTCTAGAGTTTAATTGGTTGGACGATGAAAGGAATTATGCTGACTTCCTGTTTTCAAATATTTTTCAGGATCCGGAGTTTGATCGCAAGTTCATCGTTAACTTGGCGGCCGGAAGGCTGCCCGCTGTGCGTGAATGTTGACGATAGGCGTGAGCATTCGCCTTCGTTATTTATGCGTTCGCCCGTCACTCCTCTGGCTCTTCGTACCTTCTTTCATGCTCTCTTCTCATCATGTCAATGCGTTGTCTTTTTGTCTCCCATCCCTCCGGTCCTGTTTCCAGCTTTCGTTCCATCATTTGTATAAGGTCGTCTTTCGTTTCCCGCGTTGATTTCCTTGTCCTTGCCCTGCCCTCTCCCTGTCCCTTAGATGGTTGAAGACTGCCTGTTGTCCTTCCAGCGTTTTCCCGGTGGACGAGTCCTTTGACCCTTGTATGTTCCACGTGCGGAGGGACGATGTGTGCTTTTGTCCTTCTTGCATTTTGGTGGACTCCAGACTTTCCGTTTTTGGCATCCCCCCTCCCCAGAGTTTCTGCGGAAGTGGTGACCCTTTCGCCCCCCGCCTCGTTGCACCCCTTGTCTCTTTTATTTGACCACATGGATTGCCCGAGCTGCATGCACTCCCGGACGCAGACCTGGAGGGACACGTGAATAACGCCATTGATAACTGGGTGGACGAAAGGGAGCGAGAAGGCCGACACAGGAAGGGTCGACGGATCCAGACACTCAGTGATGGATGTCCTAGGGGCAAATACCACGGGGAATAGAGAGGAAAGTCGCAGGGATGTGCGACGGTGGGCGCTACAATTCAGGGACCCAGAAACGATCGCGGAAGAGACACTAAACAGGGAACAATGGCTGCAATGGGAACACGGCAATGCCGCAGGGGAAGAACCACAAGAGGAGAGCTGGTGGAGCAGAAATGGGAAAGGGTACCCAACACCGGACATGCGATACGCCAAGGACGATATGGTCAATGCAGATGGAAGTCGGAGACAGGTGGGAAATGAAAGGGGAGAACAGAAAGAGGCGACGGCAGCAGGGGTGTGGGACCCCAGAAAGGGGCAGGGCGAGGAGCACGTGCAAAGATGGCAAGGTCACTGCCAAAGGTAACGGTCAACAGTGCGGAACTCACGGCCATGGCGCTAACCCTGGAAGCAAATCAAGGGAAGGATGAGGTGTGCGTGCGTGCACGGACAGCCTGACCTCTCTCTATCAAATACAAAACATGAGAAGATGAACCCTGATGGATGAATGCAGGGGATCATTTATAGTAATAGGGTGTTGAATTAAAAAGAAATTGGCCCGGAAATCGTTTTTTTTTTGGGGGGGGGCTTTAGATAAAGCTTAATCAACACGACGTGGGAAGGATGTCATGACCAGATCGCGGCATTGTGACCTGAAATCGCGACCTGACCTCATCAAGGCGTGACACAGGCGTCGTCACGCTCGTGTCGCCGGCGATTTCTGGCGAAGTCCTGTCCTTCGCTCCCTAGATAGATTCGCTGTTGCCTCGACTTTTGTTGTTAATGCCCTGAACTCGACTCTCTGCGCTACACTTCGATATCATGGGGCATGCCCGCCGCCGCCGCGGGCATGCCCCATGATATCCCCCACTGTCAACGGCTCATTTTAAACTTCGCGGCGCTCATTACTTTTACCTTTACTTTTTACCGCTTACTTTCTCGCAAAAATGCCAGGCGCGTGCAGTGAGCCAGATGCTGCTGCTGAAAATATATATTCAGAAATTCGAAAACCGCACGCGAGATGGGATCGATGTCGACGGCTGCTGGTTGGTGGACCTGTGCCTGGAGTGCAAGTTCGACATCAACAAAAAGGGAAAGGAGATCGGGCGCTGTCGCAAACAGCATGTGGGCCCCAATTGGTACACCGCTGGCTTTCCCGCATGCGGCGACTGTTTGGTGGAGTATGTTTGCGCAAGTAAACGAGCTCCCCAAGCGACGCATGTCGTATGGTACGCATTCTAATCTGCCTGCGCTGTTTTCGTTCGTTTCTGTCTTCAACCTCATCGGGGGATACGGTCACTGGGGCATGGGGGATACGGTCAGGGGGCATGGGATACGTTGACTAGGGGCATGGGGGATCTGACGGGGCATGGGGATACAGTCCCGGGGCATGAGGCATGCGGTCACTGGGGCATGGGGGATACGGTGACTAGGGGCATGGGTTAAACAATCCAGGGCATGGGGCATACGGTCAGCGGGGCATGGGGGATACGGTGACTAGGGGCATGGGGGATACGATCAATGGGGCATGGGGCATACGGTCAGCCGGGGCATGGGGATACGGTGACTAGGGGCATGGGGGATCTGATCACTAGGGCATGGGGCATACGGTCAGGGGCATGGGGGATACGTTGGTGGGGGCGTTTGGGGGATACGGTCCTTTGAGGCACGAGGCATACGGTCACTAGGGCATGGGGGATACGTTGACTGGGGGCATGGGGCATACGGTCACTGGGAACATGGGACTCATTGGGGATACTGTCACTGGGGCATGGGGGATACACATACCTGGGCCGACGGCTCGCCTGTTTCTGGATCGAAGACCATGGCTCCTTCAGCAATGCGAACGGTGCGCCACGCTGTTTGCACGTCCTTCGGTTTGGCGTTCGGGTTATTCCTGTACTGGAAACGAAGAAACTCGCGAAGAATAGGACTAACCTCTGGCCGAAAGAACCCAATACGGGTGCCGTCTGTAGTCCTGAGATCGTGAACTGAGCACGTAGGAGGGCAGGTGCTGATACAGTGGTAACAGACGATCTGGTATTTTTGACTCTTTGAACCTACTTTTAGACGACGTTTTTTTTGCTTTTGTACTCTTTTTTTAGACCAAATTTGGCATCACACGTCATCAAATCGCATAAGCATATTCTTGACACGTCATGACACGTCATCATATCGCACAGTGAACTGTTGACACGTGGCACTATGATACATGTTTATTGAGCTTTTTATCTCCGTCGGCAAGGTAACTGAACAACATAAGAACGCAGAAGAAGCAATCAACGGAGAGAGATATCTTTTTGGATTGGGTGTGTTCATAAACACAAGCCCCGCGTCAAAAAACGCGGTTATACAACTATCATCACACGGGTATTGTTGCATGGACGTTGTCTATTCGTTTATTTACAAGTATAATGTTTGCTAGTGTTAGTAGTCTTACTATATGGTTGCCCATAAATGTTCGATAGTGAATTTTCCGTGCCGTGCCAAACGAATGGTCATGTTGTCTGCCGATTTGATACAAATGTCTAGCTACATGACTTCAAAGTAATTGCCATCATTATTGCTCCAGACAAGACAGAGAGTTGGCGGCATCTCATTGGCACATCATGGCATTTATTTGTTGTCTTCAGTCTTCTTTCCTGCCGCTCTTCACTTCGCAGGTTTTGCCAGCTTGAGAGGGAGTTGTTGTTGCTCACTTTCTCCGATCCGAAAATTTGAGAGGGAATTTGTTTTGGATGTTTTTGTAGATGAACGCGGAACATTCTCGAGACCTTATCGATACAGATATATCAACTGTCATCAATCTTTGTCATGGACTATCTGATACACCAATTCACTTGTGGTCCATTGGAATGTTACCAACAAATAAAGAATACGACTTTTATCTATACCGTCAGGAGAAAAAGGCAACTAAGGCGACTGTAGCTCGTATGGTTGGTGACAACGAGATTGTGATATATGGGATGGTCACCGTTGAGAAAAATCCAGAGCCTTTCGTATTTGCCCTTCCCCACCAGGATGAATGTGGAAATCCTTTTTGTTGATATCCCTGTTAATAACGGCATGTCGATGCCGACACACGATGACAGGGAAGAAGAAGAAGAAGAAGAAGAAGAAGAAGAAGAAGAAGAAGAAGAAGAAGAAGAAGAAGAAGAAGAAGAGGAGGAGGAGGAGGAGGAGGTGAGGAGGAGAAGGATGGCTGAACGAGTGTTTCTCTCTCTTTAGGTCCGATTCATTTTGATTGATTTTCGATGTCGATTAAAAAACTGTTGCTGTAAAACATTGCAGGATTCATTGCATTTGGCGCCGTGCTCATGGATAAAATGCGAACCTTCAGTTCCGACTTGGAGGAATCCCTGGCTCATCCTTTGAAACAGATCCTTACTAGGACAGATGCTGCCAACAATCTCAACAATCGACAACGGATTTCGCACACACGATGTCTTGCCGTTTTTATGCCGTACCATAGATTCGTATGTCCTGGTACCCAGCCCAAGACCATATTACAATTGTATGATGATGCGAAAGACGCATGGACTGCTTCTCCATTCAGTGCTCAACGTTTTACTGCACTGTCAGCTTCTATTGGCTCTTTTTATCAACGATCTACCAAAGACACCGATGACACCAAAAAACACCATGATAGCATTCTTCACAGCGACGGACTCAAGGCATACTACCGCATGATGTTCAAGGCCTTTAGAGACATGTCCGAACACCGCGATACTCTGGCGGTTGCCCTATTCATGCAATACAAGGCAAAGTACAACCCCACCAGCGGTCAGCCAAATTCTCCTGATGAGCACTATTGTACTTTTGTTTCCACAATGGAGAAGGTAAACATCCTATATTACCTGAGTGTTTTGTCACATCCCCCTCTTTCTTGATCTTAGCTATTGAACACGCCAATGTCGATTTAGCTAACTTGATTCATACATTCTTGCACGCAGTATCTGCCAAGCAACGAGAGCATCGCTACGAGTGAGCTTGGAATGTTTCCTCGGTTGCGCATTACAATGATCCCAAATATTCAGCGACACGACACGTAGAAATTCGACAGGATGGTCGAAGGTGTCTTGGTGAAGGATATCACTCCTCCACTGTCGGCACTCGGCAACGCTAAAATCTTTATTGATGGCGCAATCGACGATGAAAGTAAGACCTATCTCCCTGATGAGGTCGTTATCAAATATCCTGATGCAACGCAAATGCAGAGGAATAAAGGTTAATTATCTCTGGATCATGGGCGAAACTGGGATCACTGACCATGGTGAAACTGAAGCCCAGACTCAACAACCTTCTTCGCCGCCAAGTCCTGATCCCAATCGTGAATACGACCTTGGCGACGCTATCGACGTTGTTATAAAAAACGTCGTCGTCGGCTCGGGCTTCGTGGTTAAGAAGGACGAAATTCATGGCCATGCTATTCCAAAGGGCTCGGTTGGTATTTCTTTTTCTGCAGCAAATGTACTTGGTGCCGAGTACATCAAAATACCGAAGGAAATCGTTACTTGGGATCAGGACATTTGTCACGAAAAGAGTTGCCTTGTGAGCGAGTTGGAGGGCTTTCGGTTCGCGGTGTCTACAACGCTTTTGAAGCTGAAGCCAAACAGTCCTACAATGGCCGCAGTTTCTGAGCCGGCCCCTGCAGCATCGCCTAGTCCAACTGCAGCGCCCGCAGCTGGCGGGTCAGGTACATTCCACCTGACTCCCCCAATCAATCGACCCTAGTTGATGACACCTCGTCCCAATTGATTCCTTTTCCGATTTTCTCCGGCTGCTACTTGCACGTTATTGACGAGATTTCGGTACAGTATTGCGAGGGGGGGGGTAATGCAGGAGTTTCTGAGCCGTCCCCTGCAGCACCGCCTAGTCCAACTGCAGCGCCCGTAGCTGGCGCGTCAGGTACATTCCACCTGACTCCCCCAATCAATTGACGCTAGTTGACGACACCTCGTCCCAATTGATTCCTTTTCCGATTTTCTCCGGCTGCTACTTGCACGTTATTGACGAGATGTCGGTATTGCGAGTGGGGGTAATGCAGGAGTTTCTGAGCCGGCCCCTGCAGCACCGCCTATAGTCCAATTGCAGCGCCCGCAGCTGGCGGGTCAGGTACAATCCACCCGACTCCCCCAATCAATTGACCCTAGTTGATGACACCTCGTCCCAATTGATTCCTTTTCCGATTTTCTCCGGCTGCTACTTGCACGTTATTGACGAGATGTCGGTATTGCGAGTGGGGGTAATGCAGGAGTTTCTGAGCCGGCGCCTGCAGCACCGCCTAGTCCAACTGCAGCGCCCGCAGCTGGCGGGTCAGGTGCATTCCACCCGACTCCCCCAATCAATTGACGCTAGTTGATGACACCTCGTCCCAATTGATTCCTTTCCCGATTTTCTCCGGCTGCTACTTGCACGTTATTGACGAGAT
>LGRX02004855.1:0-21279 GCA_001247695.2 Cymbomonas tetramitiformis
TATGGTGCGGTGTGAGGACAGCTCCTCTGGCACGCGACCATAAGAAGGTGTGGCCGGTAGGATGTATGTGGTTGTTTCGGATCGGTGCGGCAGACCGTGGGCGCGTGTGGGTTGGGCACACGGAATATATATGGTGCGGTGTGAGGACAGCTCCTCTGACACGCGACCATAATAAGGGGGTGTGGCCGGTAGGATGTATGTGGTTGTTTCTGGTAGGTGCGGCGGACTGTGGGCGCATGTGGGTAGGGCACACGGAATATATATGGTGCAGTGTGAGGACAGCTCCTCTGACATGCGACCATATGGGGGTGTGGCCTGTAGGATGTATGTGGTTGTTTCGGGTTGGTGCGGCGGAACGTGGGCGCTTGTGGGTAGGGCACACTGAATATATATGGTGCGGTGTGAGGACAACTCCTCTGACACGCGACCATATGGGGGTGTGGCCGGTAGGATGTATGTGGTTGTTGCGGGTTGGTGCGGCGGAACGTGGGCGCATGCGGGTTGGGCACGGTTTTCTTAAAGGCGAGTGATTACTGTATGGTGGAAGGGGGGCGGGGACGTGAGTATGGTATCTTGTGGCGGGTATCTTGTTGTATCCATCACAGCCCTCGATCACCGCCCGTGACGGCTTTGTCATGGGCAGTGATCTGAGGGGTGCTTGGGGGTCACATGCCTCACCTTATGCCCCTCCCACACGGCCCACAATCACTGCCCGTGACACATGTGTCGTGGGCAGTGTTCTGAGGGGTGCTTGGAGGTCACACGTCTCACCTTATGCCCCCCGACACGGCCCACGATCACTGACCGTGACGGCCGTGCCGTGGGCAGTGATTTGAGGGGTGCTTGGGGGTCACACGCCTCACCGTATGCCCCCCAACACGGCCCACAGTCACTGCCAGTGACAATTGTGACATGGACAGTGATTTGAGGATTGCTTGGGGGTCACACGCCTCACCTTATGCTCCCCCACACGGCCCACAATCACCGTCTGTGATAACTATGTTATGGGCAGTGATCTGATGGGTGCTTGGGGGTCATACGCCTCACCTTATGCCCCCCGACACGGCCCACAGTCACTGCCCGTGACAGGTGTGTCGTGGGCAGTGATTTGAGGGGTGCATGGGGGTCACACGTCTCACCGTATGCCCCCCGACACAGCCCACAGTCACTGCCCGGGACGGTTGTGCCATGGGCAGTGATTTGAGGCGTGCTTGGGGGTCGCATGCCTCACCTTATGCTCCCCCACACGGCCCACATTCACTGCCTGTGACACCTGTGTCATGGGCAGTGATCTGAGGGGTGCTTGGGGGTAACACGTCTCACCGTATGCCCCCCAACACGGCCCACAATCACTGACCGTGACAGCTTTGTCGTGGGCAGTGATTTGAGGGGTGCATGGGGGTCACACGCCTCACCGTATGCCCCCCAACACGGTCCACATTCACTGCCTGTGACAATTGTGTCATGGGCAGTGATTTGAGGGGTGCTTGGGGGTCACACGCTTCACCTTATGCTCCCCCACACGGCCCACAATCACCGCCGGTGATAACTATGTTATGGGCAGTGATCTGAGGGGTGCTTGGGGGTCACCCGCCTCACCTTATGCCCCCCGACACGGCCCACAGTCACTGCACGTGACGGTTACGTCATGGGCAGTGATCTGAGGGGTGCTTGGGGGCCATACGCCTCACCGTATGCCCCCCAACACGGCCCACAGTCACTGCCCGTGACAGGTGTGTCGTGGGCTGTGATTTGAGGGGTGCATGGGGGTCACACGTCTCACCGTATGCCCCCCGACACGGCCCACAGTCACTGCCCGGGACGGTTGTGCCATGGGCAGTGATTTGAGGAGTGCTTGGGGGTCGCATGCCTCACCTTATGCCCCCCACACGGCCCACAATCACCGCCAGTGATAGCTATGTCATAGGCAGTGATCTGAGGGGTGCTTGGGGGTCACACGCCTCACCGTATGCCCCGCCCCACACGGCCCACAATCACCGCCCGTAACAGCTTAGACCGGTTTGTCATGGGCAGTGATCTGAGGGGTGCTTGGGGGTCACATGCCTCACCTTATGCCCCCCGACACGGTCCACAGCCACTGCCTGTGACAACTATGTCATGGGCAGTGATCTGAGGAGTGCTTGGGGGTCACACGCCTCACCGTATGCCCCTTAACACGGCCCACAGTCACTGCCCATGACAGGTTTGTCATGGGCAGTGATTTGAGGGGTGCTTGAGGGTCACATGATTGTGCGCTTACTAATTGTTTGCTTGACTTGTTTGCAGGAGATGGATGCAGGACATGGAACACCTTTCGAAGCTATGTATGGTTGCTTAGCTTGCTAATCTTATCCGTTGCTTGTTAGGTGTTCGTGCGTGTGGCAGGCTGCATGCACATTAGTTTGGATATGTTGTTCATTGTTAGTTTGAGCCAATCGCATTACGACGTATGTATCATTATGTTTACACTTGGTCATAGGGTAGGGGATGTGAGATCTGTCATTTTTCTTAAGTGTGATAGGGTGGGGTGTGTGTCATCGGTCATTTTGCTTAAGTGTCATAGGGTGGGGTGTGTATCATCGGTCATTTGTCTTAAGTGTGATAGGGTGGGGTGGGTGTCATCGGTCATTTGTCTTAAGTGTCATAGGGTGGGGTGTGTGTCATCGGTCATTTTGTTTAAGTGTGATAGGGTGGGGTGGGTGTCATCGGTCATTTTGCTTAAGTGTCATAGGATGGGGTGGGTGTCATCGGTCATTTTGCTTAAGTGTGATAGGGTGGGGTGTGTGACATCGGTCATTTTGCTTAAGTGTCATAGGGTGGGGTGTGTGTCATCGGTCATTTTGCTTAAGTGTCATAGGGTGGGGTGTGTCATCGGTCATTTTGCTTAAGTGTCATAGGGTGGGGTGGGTGTCATCGGTCATTTGTCTTAAGTGTGATAGGGTGGGGTGTGTGTCATCGGTCATTTTGCTTAAGTGTCATAGGGTGGGGTGTGTGTCATCGGTCATTTTTCTTAAGTGTCATTGGGTGTCATTTTTCTTTAAATATCCAGCATATAGCTTTCTTACACATGTGCATATCTCATACATTCCAGCCAATCACGTGCTTACATTTGGATAAGATTCTCCAGTTTTCTTAAGTTATCCTTAAGCCATGTGGACAATATCCTCCTACCAAGAAGCTTCCACGTACTTACATTTTCTTAAGTTCTCTTAAGTATAATTATTAAGTATACTGTCGGCCAATAGCTAACTGCCCCGATTTAAATATGCATAGTGTGGGTTTATATCGAAAACTTAAGAAAACTTAAGAAAAATTTAAGAAACCTTAAGAAAACTTAAGAAAACTTAAGAAAGTACTTGCAGTAGTGTGAAGCCCCGCCCCCCTGGGCTCCCAAATGCCTCTCTGATGCCTACGAAAGCCGTCTGTCAGCCAAAACTCTAGCTCTGTCCGAAGAGCATCAGTACCCGGGACATATTATGAGAAGCCCACGAGCCCCAAGTCAGGGTGTCGGCTATGAGTACTGCAGCCGCCCTAGCATACAGTCTGGTGACACCCCCTAGTACAAACCACTGTGCATTAACTAAGCCTGCAAACTTAGCCACAAGTCTCAGAGGCAACCTATGAAATAGCCTCAACAAGTCTGACACACAAGCACGGATCTTGCCCAGAGCCTTCTCAGGCACGAACAAGACCCCCCCCTCCAGGTCTATGCCTATGCCAATATGCACAAGGGCCCGTGTCAAAAACAGCTGAGACTTGGACTCAGACACGAGCCAGCCTGCCTCCCGCACGTCCCGCATAATACGGGACAACACAGCCAAAGCCGAGGGGTCCGTGAGGGTAGGGGCCCTCACAGCAAAAGCAAAGTCGTCCACGTAGGGGTGGACACGGAACCCGAGACCCCGCCACTTACCTACGAGCTCCTTGTTGATCTTCGTAAACACCCAGCAAGCTGGGGCTAGACCAAAAGGCAGCACACAAAACTCAAAGAATCTACCCTGCCACTCAACAGCAACATAGGTACGAGACATCTCGTGGAGGTCTACGTGGTAGTACCCTGACTTATAGTCAAAGTAAAACAACCCGTCATCCCTCCTAAGCAAGTCTACAAAAGGCTGAAGGTGTTCATACTTGAACTTAGGAAAGATTAGAAAGGCATTGAGCCACTTACCGTTGAAAATCAACCGTAGCTTGTCCCGAGAGTCGTCCACCATTAAAGGCAGGACAACCCGCGGCTTGCTGGGCACCTCTCTCAAGGCGCCCATAAGCACACACTCCTGCACAGCGTCAGTAACAAAGGCGGTGTGCCTAACAGCAGACACGTGGTTAGTCAAGTGCACTCGGGGCGGAGCCCTGCCATCCTTAAACTTCAAGTTAAATCCTCTCTCAATCCAAGACATCACGTAGGAAGAGCGGACAAAGGTCCGCCAAAAGGAGGCACGTTCCCTAAGTCTTCCCGCAACGCGGGGCAGAGGAACGCCCTGTTCACACAAGGGTATGGCCTCGACAATCTCTTCCTCAGACAATTCAGAACCTGGAACACAAGGAAACAACAGCCCGCGGGCCAAAAGTTCATTACAAATTTAGGGTTTCGTACCCAAGAATTTACATTTAAGTTGGGCATTCCACCTCAACTGCCTAGCATTCCGCTAAGCTGAAAGTACTAGCCTTCGTGGCTCTACAATCTTTACAATTCAACGGTCCGAGCCTCTGCCACGGCCTCTGCCGGCTGGGCGCGGTTGCGAGCATTGGTTTTGGTGGTGCTCCCATTCATTACAATTCCAGCATTGGAGTTGGCTGCCACGCCCTGCCTGAACAGGCGGCGGTGGCGGAGACGCTCCAGGAGCAATCGGACGAGACACAGCAAAGGCACCCCTGCCTAGGCCCTTCGTCCGCCCCTTGGCAGCCGCAGCTTGCGCAGCGTGCATTTTCTCTGCCTTAACTTCCTTTTCAGCTTTGCGCATCAACTTTTCGTCTTCTTCATCGTCAGCGTACGACTTACGTTCAAGTTTCTCGCAGATTTTCCAGCCCACTTCAGGGCCTTTGTCCGAAATCAAGGCCAAAATTTTAGCGCGCGCCTTGGCGCGTGCCACACCTTTTTCCGCTGTCTCAGACAAGAATTCTAAAGCAAGAGTGACGGTCTCAGGCAGCTCCACACCTTCCAATTCCTTCTTGGCGTCATTAAGCGCCAACTGTGACGCTGAGTGTGCCACGAAGTGGTGCTGGGTCTCTAAAAATTGTTTGCGGAGTCCCTTGTCCTTGCCATCATCGTTGCGAGTCAATTCAAGGCGATCGGACCCTGGAAGCTGAGTGAGGTCTACTGCTGCCTCCCACGGACGCTTACGGTCTCCTGAGGCTACTTGCGACAGTCCCTTAAGCTCAGCAAGTCGGGCAGTCGCTCTCTCCATTTGTCGAATCAACTTCATTTGCGGTTGCGAGAGGTGCTCTCCATCTTGGAAAGCGGCAAAAGCGGTCGCGTACGCTGGCTGCGCGTGCAAATCATCAATCCGTCTCTGACACAAAATCGGGTCGGTGAACCACTCCATAATCAATATACGAATACTACTGAAAGTATATGTGCACTGAAAAACTTACGGTGTTACGGTACTGTAAAAACGGACACAGACCGCAAAAACGGACACCGAACTGTAAAAACGGACACAGTCGATGAAAGTCCACACAATCACAGTAACACGGCAAGAGGCCCTCTCAGTCCGTTGCTGGCCTCTGAAGCCTCCGACTGGTCAGAAAACCTCAGTTTTCAGATCTGCTCCGGATGACAGTCATACTGCCTGTCATCCTACACTGATCAGAAAACCATCAGTTTTCGACGTCAAACCACTGCACAGACCACTGAACGAGGAGTTATTCTCAATAACCCCCATGCCAGGGTAAGGCCTGGGAAAGGGCCTGGTTTTTTCTTTTTCTTTTTCTAGGGTTTTGTTGACTTCCGCAACAACCTAGGGTGGGCTTGACAAAGCTCCGCGCTGGTACACACTGAGCACTCGTTTGCCTATACAAGTATCAAAACTGGGAATATGTTTACGTTTCGTCCGACATGCCTTCCAAGCAGCGAGTGCGCTAAACAAATACAGCGTTGTGCGCCTCTGAACCGGCGTTCCGCCCTTCGACTCGCACAAAACCATAGAAGGGCATCCACGTGCCTGGCGTCTCTAGCATTTCGCAGTGGGAGTAGTGAAGACGAGTTAGTCATACGGTCAGCCCTTTTATTCTCATCGTCACTTGCTCTTCACTTGACTGTCTTCCTTATAAAGAGAAATCCAGGAAGTTCACTGCTTTGCCCTTTGGCACGCTCTTCTTGAATCGAACACCTGAAGTGAAAGGCACGGGTACAGGTCTTCGTTGTTCTCGGAAAAAATGAGTCCTCTTGGAGTAGATCCTCATCGATTTGTCATCGCGGCAAATGAGGCAGGAGAAATTGCAGGGTTTGGTCAATTGAAACCTTGGCAAGTTACTCCTTGCTGTTTCCCACGCCTTCTTTTACTGCGAATCATCTGTTCAAGTCTATCCCGCTCGTGTGCTCACAGGCCGACTTTGTCTAACCGCAAAGGTGCAGTGGGACAAGTTGTCAGAGCCCTTAACTTAAAGCCAAACTGGGAGGTCGTTCATTTTCTTTACTTTTGAGAAATATGCCGTTTTGTTTTTCTGCGAAGTTCAGTATTAGTTGAGTAGGTCTTGGCATCATTTTCGCAGGGTGACTTGCTCGAGCTCAGCAGCCTGGTAGTGCTCCCCGAGCATAGAGGCAAAGGTGTCGGCAGGTGTCCAACATGAACTTTTCTCAATTCTCCCAACACATTTGTATCAACTTTAATTTCACGTTGTTTATCTATATGCGCTGAATACGGCTTCGAGCTTCAGCAGAAGCGAGCACAAGTGGTTCCGCCTCAGCGAACTTTCTCCTTTCCCTCGGACGTTCGGACGAGCCGCTCTCAGTGAACGTACTTCAACAACATAAACAAGGCATCCTTGTTACCACCAAACATTCATGCTCATCTTGCCGCACAATCGCGAACGTTTCACGCTCCGACTCGCCGTCTTCCTGCGGCACATGAGAACATCTCCAGAAGGCGCCGCTTTTCTTACTCACCCGCGTTCTTTTGGCACACGCGTGCACCTGCGCAGTGCCTTGGTCGAGGAGTTGACGAAGAAGGCGGGAACACAAGGGACTCTATGCCTGCTCACGATCACACCCACAGTCCCATTCTATGAGCGCCTCGGTTTTGTCGAAATGTCTGAAGAGGTATGCCTCAGCGCCGAAGTTAGGTTCGAGCAGTTCCCTTTGTGCGTGCACGAGGCTGGCAACCGAGTCGCAGCTAGTCGAAGTGCGAGCACCGAAGCGAAATTTCGGCCGCCTCGGTTGTCAGAAAGGTTGAGTCCTCTTTACGGTCGGACACAGCTCGCAACAGCCTTCGTTGTTGCTCTACTATTGGCTGGAATAGGCGTGCACTCGTGCCGTGCTCGTTGTGCTTCCCCCTTTGCCTTCCAAGACGACTCTGCCTGATAGGCCAAGTGGAGTGAGGCTTACATAGTGTCTGTCAGAATCATTTAGCAGAATGTCATGTCTTATTGTTAGCTTTGAACTTTTCTAGGACCAAAGCTTTCACTCCCAAGAGTGTCTCCTGAATGCTCTGCGATGCTTGTGTTTGGCCGTGATAGTCGCGATGCTCCTCAATAGTGGTCACTTCCTCTTTTGAAAGCTGAAAACTCGAACTTTCCCATTCAGCCACTTTCGTGTTAGAGCACGAGTGAACGCCTCCCTTCGATGGAACTAAGCGGTCGAAACTGGGACAAGGAGCCTCGCATACTTTGATAGCTTGTCATGAAGTATCTTGAGCCGGGCGCATTGATCAACAAACAGCAAAACGCATGCTGGACGCAGAGTACTGGTTCATGCCAAGTGACTGTGAGGTTTGCACGGAGAGCTAATAACGGGATCATTACTGGTCGCCAACAGGATGTTCCACTTCCTCTCAAGGCAGAACGGGCTATTGGAAACGTGGTCGCCAACCTCGCTGTCAATGCAGATTGTGTTGTTATGACTTTTACTCGCGAGGCCGACTGACAAAGCGAACAACCTGGTTCTGCAGCCATGATATGCCTGTTTTTCCGACTACCGTGTTGATATCCGGGGCCCGTGTGACAGCATGTGGAAAATATGGTTGCCTCTTTTGACATTCCAACCTGTCCGCAACACCTCAATAATGTACTCACGCAGAGTACAGACATTAAAACAGCGACAGTATGAAACCTCATTACGTCTCATAGAAGTGAGGTGTGTACAGAAAACCGTACTTAGACAACCCAGAAGTATAGTAGTCCAGTCTCCTGTGAATTTAACGAGTATTTAGAAAATAACTCAAGCTATATAGCCCAAATTCCCAAGGGCGTTATATCGATAAATATGGTGGCATCCATCCATCTGTACCCCATACTTTGCTTGATCACCACACTCAAATCACGACGAACCTTTGGAATTTGTGTTCCATATTCGCATCCCTTTCTCAAGACGCTAGCAAAATTCATTCAACAGATCGTGGGAGTAGCCGCGCAAAGCCGGACCATTAGAATACATGACTACATCCGCGACTCAGATATGATGCCAATAGTGGCGAGACGATAATGGCCCTGAATACTGTCCCATCTGGCACAATCCATTACTACAAAGTATTCTAAGTTTTTACAACCCTACTTCCCGACCCGTCAATTGGGTCGTCGACCTCAAACCATGGCAAAACAAGCAAAAAAGTCCCGAAAATAAGTCGAAAATCGCAATATATGTTATCGTGAAATATTTTTTCAAAATTAAAAATCATTGAAAATCGTCTAAATTACGGTGTTGGCGAAATATATATATTTCCGGATTTTTTTTCATGCCATATTCAGGCCAACCCATGGCAAAAAAGTCCCGAAAATAAGTCGAAAATCGTGATAAATTATTGAGAAATATTTTTCATAATTTAAAATCATCTAAATTACAGTGTTGGTGAAATATATATTTTCCTGATTTTTTCATGCCAAGTTCAGGTTAAACCATGGCAAAATAAGCAAAAAAAGCCCCGTAAATATTTCGAAACTCGCAATAAATCATTGTGAAGTATTCTTCATTATTAGACATTACTAAACACCGTCTAATTTATATTGCTACCGAAATATATATTTCCATGCCAACTGGAGGTCAAACGTCTCGAGAAATTGCCTTAAACGCCCTACAAATGGTTGTCGAGTAGCTTTGGCATTGGCCCACATCCGCGGCGAGACTTTCAAAAATCATTTATTTATCGCTTACTGTAATCGACGCTAAGTATATGCAAACCGTACCGAATAATCAGTAACCGCTCAGCAAAAGAATTGTGGCATGATAGCGCGAATATATTTTCGTTTTTAATATTCCTTTAGGATAATGCAAACGATGCTATTTCGTCGAGTATATGATGGATTTGCATTAAATAACTTGTATGAGTTGTATTGATGATGGATTTGCAGTAAATATAATGGGGTATTATGATGAACCAATGTGCATGCTTGCGCACGTTATATTGCTATTTAGTGTGGGCACCGCATGCTTGCGAGTTGATGCATAATCTACAATGGTGATTGAACTAGTGTTTCTATTTCGACAACTTCATTGACTTTTGTTTGTTTGTGTGCGTACCTAGTACTTTGTTTCCTGACTTGGTTTTTGTTGTATTGACTTTGGGGTCAGACTTGCGCTTAGTAGGTTGCTTGGCAGTTGAAGAACGAGCGCTACAAGTGCATTAGCATCGCTGCCACCAAGCATTTCTTTATCGGCTGTAGAGTGAACACACTATTCGATGAAAATGATATTCTCATGTGAAAATGATATTGCCTTATTTACCTCATGATAGGATTAAAAAGCCGCATTTTAACAGTCAAGAACATGCAAGTGCATGTTGTGCATTAGATTTAATGGTTTTTATGGTACAAATTGAGGTCAAATGCACTTTTTCGTAATCTAGGAGGAGTGAAAACACAAAGAAATTTTGACTCGGAATCTATATACACGTTATACACATATTATTTACATGTTTTTTTTTCGTCTTGCTTTACGCGTCCACTTCAGGTGCTACCGCTACCGCTACGCAATTATCAAAAGCTTCGTCTTCATCGGAATCATCCGATTCGTTCAAGTCACCTAGGTCCTTGCGCGTGCGTTTGGATTGTTGTGCAAGCAAAGCGACGACTATCTGCGCGTATTGCTCGTTCGGTATACTCCGTTCGGGGTCATTTGTCGCGATTATGAACAAGGGGCGGCAATGTAGGGGCTGGCGGGGCGTGGGGGTATTGTTGGGTGCTGAAATGGCGGTGTATCTCTGCTGTGGTTGAGTGTGGGGTGTTGTGAGGGATTTTGGGTTTGAGATGTGGGTGTGGCATTGGAGGGCAAGTTTTTTAAATATATTAAACGAAGAGGTTCGGCACCCTGTTAGGTGAAACCGTTCCAGCAGAACAAAACAACACTTTGCAACTGGGCATTCACTGCGGCTCTCGTGTCGTGCGCCCAGGTCGCAGCACGATCGAGCGGCTCCTGCGGTGAATGCCCCCAACCTGCCACAAGGCCAAGTTGGTGCCCTTCGAGCAGCCAAGCACGAGTTCACGTCGAAAATTATGAAAGACACTGCGGGCAAAGGCGTGCTTCGAGCACACGCATGGCAAAAAGGCATGGGTCAGGTGTCCAGACCCGAGCTGGCGCGTCGCCAACCATGAATTCCCACAACCTGTCATACAGGCCCGTCGGGGAATTCACCGCTGCCAACGCCCGCATGGGTCGAATTCACAAATACAAACACACTAAAAAACTGAAGGAAAAAACATTCGGCTGCAATGCTGTCAAAAGGTTGCAGTCAGGTGTTTGGACTCGAGCTGGCGCGCCGTAAGCCGTGAATTTCCACAACCTATCACACAGGTCCGTTCGGGGAATTCAACGTTGCCACAGCCTGCGCAGGTCGAATTCACAAAGGTCACCATCATACAAACTGCGGGAAAAACATGGGTTCGGCTACAACCTCGTCAAACAGCAAAAGTCAGGTGTCACGGCTCGAGTTAGCGCGGCCACGGCTGTGCATTCCCAAACGCCGGTCACATACGCCGGTTTGAGCATACTTGGCAAGCAAGCCCTGCGAGGTTCGAATTCGCATAGCAACTGGTGCAAAATATGGTACAAAAAGGCCGGGCGCGTCGTGCACACACGTGAATACCGCTGAGAGTGCCTGTAACGGTTCGCCGTCGCGGGTGTGAATTTGTGACAAACGCAGCTTCGGGCTATCTCGCCGCTAGGCGCTCAACGGGGAAAATGCCCCTCTGTGGGAATTCACGAGCGTGTCCTGATTTCGCGAACGTTTTCGGACAGCTGCGGATCTCCACCGCTGCGGAACGGCGATATGCGTGTCTATTGCTGTGCTACGTAAAACATGTCAGGCGGTCACGCGCTTCTGCCGCGCCGGCTCGTAGATTCGCAAAACGGGCGCGGGTCTAACTTGCACTCGCAGACTGTAGATTCAGGCTCAGATGGAAGCATGCATGGAAAGCAGAAAGGCAAACGAGCAACACAGGGGGCAATTCGCAGATAAAGCAAACACCCCGGCACGGCTTCGCACATACATCAGAGTGGCGTGTCGGCACTCTGGGGATCCGAACCAGACTCTTACAAACTGCTAGTGACAAAGCTCTCATGTGGATTCGAAGCATATGTATGTATATATCACATTTGATACTAGGCCACAAGAGGCAAATATCACTGTCCCGCAGAATGGTTTTGAAAGGTTCGGATCTCACTTTTCGAAAGCATGAGCTAGCTAAATACTCAAGCGAGCATAGTGGAAGTCCGTGAATGCCATTGTCGTTTCGGATGCCCTGTGACCATTGGTTCCCAGTGACAGCGGCGTTTGGTGTCAACGCGCGCTTGCGTTTGCCCTGTCATGCATCGCCGAGACGTCATGTGTGGTCGCGTCGTGATGTCACTTCGCGTGATGTCGTGCTTGACGCTCTGCGGTGCTCGCGGATCGGCACGGGCTGGTCGCGGCGACGTCGATGTAGCGCTTGGCGAGGCGTCGTGCATGATTTATACTGGGAGGGAGATCTGAGCTGGAGGGTGAACGTGATATGCTCCGGGCGCTCGAGCGGACAATGAACTGGGGTAGGACCGTGACTGAGGGGGGAATGACAATTACTGAAAAGGGGGTCATGGTTGGGGCGTTTGCTGTCGGCTGAGACGGGCGCGATGGGGGCAAATGCGGTGGGGTCTGACATGGGCTGCGGTAGCGTGACTAAATATGGGGGGTCTGACAGGCCTTTCAGGGGTGCCCGAGGGACCCCTTCTAAGCGTGTTCATAGTTGTGACAGCTGTCGCGATTATGAACAAGGGGCGGCAATGTAGGGGCTGGCGGGGCGTGAGGGTATTGCTGGGTGCTAAAATGGCGGTGTATCTCTGTTGTGGTTGAGTGTGGGGTGTTGTGAGGGATTTTGGGTTTGAGATGTGGGTGCGGCATTGGAGGGCAAGTTTTTTAAATATATCCCCCCCCCCAGCTGATGGCGTATGGATAGGGAGACATCAGCTGGCAAGACAAGAAGTGGGTGTGGCGTGGCGATATGAGCGTGATTGTTGATGCTGACGTGTGATTGCGGCTGCGGGTGCGTGGATATCGTACTGTGCTTACACTATTGACTTTAACCCCTCACGAGGTCATCAATAGTTAGTGTTTTTTTAATAGTGTTTTTGGGCCATCGTGAATTATTTAATTGTTTCCCTATTTTATTCTCCACGATTTTCCCGGTGGAGAATTATTTAATTTCCATACTATTGACTATTTATATTGCTCGCATTGAGAGCGGTCGACTTATTTAATATTTCAACTATCCATTTGTCGCACACCGACATTTAATTGCATTATTTATATCGGCACTATCCATTTGTTGCATACCGACGTTTAACTGCTAAATGTATTATGTAATTGTATGCGAATTTCATCCAATCAACTGTGTAATTGCATTCCACTTACGTATTATGAAACACTTGAACAAGTCTGTGTTACATACTCCAAAATAACTTGTGGCGCTCGAGGGCCCAGCTGCGCTATCGCAAAACAGGTGCAGGTGAATACTCCTGAGGAGTATTCACTCACTCTTATGCACTTGCTTGTGCCGCTCGAGGGACTAGCTACGCTCGCTATCGCGAAACACGCATGTGCCGGCAGGACTATTCACTACAGTAAGTCTTATGCACTTTTGGCGCTCGAGGGACCAGCTCCGCTTGTAGCTTTATTTTTACCTTGCCTCTGGGCTTTCATCATGGCACCAAGGTTTGCTAGCACACTAGGCTGAAAATCTTCAGGGATGGAGCCAGGAAAGTCCCCTTCGTCAAGCTCCCAGCAATATATGAACTCGTCGTTGAAAAAGGAACACCAAGCCTGAACAGGGGACTTCCCTCCAGTGAAGCCATTTCCCATGGCGTCGGGTTTCAATACCCGAGTCTAACTTGCTGTTCAGCATGCTACCAGCCTTTGGGAAATACCACTGCCATGATATTTTACCACTTTCAGGGTCTACATCTCGCACCTGCAAGAGGTGAAGAGGAGGAGAAACAAACTTTCCAACCTTCAAGCGGAAACTATATTCGTCCTGGTTAGCTGTCAGGCACAAACATACCGTTTCTGGGGTCATGTCCTCGATCTCATATTTGAGATCCTCAGCAGTTATGCCTGCGCGTTTCGCTTTCTTGCGAGCCTCCACGTCTGCTCCACCAAGCGAAGCAAATGTGTCCCTGTAATACCGCCAGTGAAACCCATGCACACAAAACCCTTAGCCTTGGTGGTCTTTAAAATATAGCAGGGCATCGAAGGCAATGACAAAAGCTGCGCATCCGTCGGAGCCAGTCACGCACCTGCACAGGTGCGTACGATCAGCATCGTCACGATCAGCATCAGCGAGCTCTTGTCCGTCACTGAACGTGCTGACGACAAGGTCATCTTGGGTGGGGGAGGGCTCCAACTCTTCCCCTTCAGGAACCGCGTCAACTGAATTGGTAGGCCATAATTTCCCGCTCGCCTTCCACTCGAGGGCGCGTTGTTGCCACTCTGGTGTGAAGGCTAGCGGCACTTTAGTCTTCAACCACCCAGCAGTGCGTGCAGGAACGTTGGCTTTGAATTCGTCGTATACCTCTCCAAGCCAGTATAGCTGTTGCACCTTCAGGGTGTTCAAGGTCAGATCTAAGCGGATATCCTCCGCTTTCGCACCCTCCTTCAGTTGCTTCGCAAACTGCGTGCGTGAAGAACCAAACCACGCATCCCGCACAACGAACGCCACCCAATAAATAAACTGAACAGCGAGATGCCCGATATTTCGTTCGTTGATGGATATCGACGCCGATGCGTGCAAGCGATACCTGCGTGCATACGTACTATGTGCGCCCAACGATGCCTGTGTGTGCACACGCAACGAGTGTGCGTGGTCCTATTCGCACGTACAGTACCTCTCTCTCGATATACTGTGACGCTCGATTGCATAGCTTGGGCTTCATGACGTTCGCACCATCAACGTCGTGCTTTTGGGACTTTCCAGTTCCGCCAGCAAAAATGTACAAAAGGATAATCCACGACCACTTGGCTTTCACCCTGGACCTGAAGCTCTTAGTTTTCTGAACAGGCCATGCGTCCAGCATAGTAACAGCGTGTTGATCATCCAAGAGGTTCAAACGAGTCTTCACTGCAAGCAAATGCGGCACGATAATAAACTCAAAGAGGTCAATGTTCGTGTCTTCATCAGCCCAGTGGTTGTAAGTGTACGTGAAGATAAAGTCCTGAAACAAGCGTTTCTCACGGTGCTGAGTATCTGGGAGACATCGATCGGTCTTGCCCTGATACACGAGTTGCATTCCAACCACAAGACCTTCAAACTCGTCCCCCATAGCTTCAACGATAACGCCTGTGATCTGCCGCATGTCGTCGAACCCAATCATAGGAACCACGGAAACGCCTCGCTCGGGAGGCCCACGTCGTATTCTTCAGCGGCAGGACTTGGAACCCAGTATGATCGAAACCAATAACCAAAGCTGGGGGGATATTGTAGGCCTTGACGATGTGCGCCAAGCGTAAAATCTGGCGTTCCCACTACTGGAATTCCCAATCAGGCGGCTCCTTGCGGTTTGTGGTAGCTCGACGAACCACGATATCATTCGCATGGAGGAAAGCGTACGTCCACGAAAGTGAGACTTGGAACTTCGAAGTAAGGATGTTCGCAGCTCTATGTGTGAGATAAGCTCGAATGACACCACTGAGAACGTTGGCGTTGCCCGCCAATCCAGCAGTAAGGTGAGCCTGAATCAGAGTGACAACTTCGGCATAAATGGAAGATGCCTCGCTCAAAGCCTTCTTACGCCCTTTATTGTGTGCGAGTATCTCAGACGGTGCTGAATTCGTAATAGGGGTTGAGCGATATGACTTTAACCACCACTGAATATTATTCGAGGGTTGGAGGAGGCGCGCTGAAAAAATCGAACCAGGCAGCTTTGCCGTGAACCAACGGACGGAAGGTGGCGGACTTGTTCTGTGCCAGCTGAAAATATTTTTGCAAAAACGACCTCGATTTCAAAGGGCGACCACATGTAAGTTCGTTTGGCCGTATGCATAGAAATATCTTCTTGGATTCGCGAACTGTCTGTCTCCTCCACGTCGAGCCATGCGTCAAAACGGCTGCCTCACTAGCAAAATCTGACCGATGTTTCTTGGGGTGCAGATTGTAGTCCATGGAGACGACATACTCTTTAATAATAGACTTGTCGTGTTTTTGAACGACTAGACTGCCTTTCTCAAACGCTGTTATTTTCGGGCGGCCAACTACAACTTTTGACTTGTTCAGGGCTTTGAAACAGATAACAGTCCACTTCCTCTTCGTCTTTTCCAGGAACTTAGGCCCCCCCTCCTCGTCGTCGTCCGAGAGGTCCTCCGTTTCAAAGCCTGGTGGCCTGTGTACTATCGGGTCCGGCGTGGCGTCGGAGGCCTCCACGACCTTCAACCTGAGGCTCGAAAAAATGGACGCCTGTGGCAGCCGGTCCAAGCGGCGACGCTTCTCCATCATATCCCCAAGTGTCACAGGTCTACACATGCACACATCCCCCAATCCGCGGAGTTTGCAGATCAAGCATTTGTCAGTCATTGTTCGTTCCCACGCCAGCGGAAAGCAGTTCGCGGAGGTCCGTTTCGGGTTGTTTTGGACGTTTGGAACGAAAACCAACACAAGTCGAAGTGTTCTGAGTGTGTGATCTGTGTGACAGTCTTCGCTAGAGGGAAAGATTGCATTCCAATTGAGAGATTCTACGATCTGTATACTTATTGGCTACCGGTTGCAGCCAGCGTATACCACTTGTCCACGATCGCTTATTTTTGCGGCTGTTTGCCTTCAAACAGCGTCTTTCGAGGATACTTATTTATTTTTGCGGCTATTTGCCTTCAAACAGCGTCGTTCGAGGATACTTAATTATTTTTGCGGCTACTTGCCTTCAAACAGCGTCTTTCGAGGATAATTATTTATTTTCTGAACTATTCCTTATTCCTTTTTACACGGAAGGGGGGTCCTATATAATTAATATAAGTACTATTCCACTATTGATCACTTCTTCGCCTAATCGTTCCTAATAATATTTCTATCGTTCACGATTCTGCCAGAGAGATAACATTTACTGATTTTGCATTCTTCATCCACGATCTCAGATTCCCTATCAATATTTCTCCCAATATGCCGGTAATCTGAATCGGATCCCCCCTTCCGTGGGGGTAATTGGCAGTCTATCGTGCCCCCTGGCACAACTCCCCCCCCCTTAGGGGTGGCTTTCTCCTGATGTCACCCCAGCATCTTCATCACCTGTATTCCTGAGAAATAACCGCTGAAATAAGGTTCTCAGTAACTTAGCAGGTATAGGATATACTGCGCGAGAATTCTGCATCCCCTGCTGATCTGGATGAGGCCCTAGTTGAGCAGTAAGGGGGTGCACTCCAGTTGCCCATTTACATGGACACGGAGTCTGCGAGGTACATTCTCGCAGTGGTACGCTGGGCGGCGCATTAGTCCAGATACAAGTAGGTTTCTTATACTTTTCCCCGTACATACAATATGAGCAAAACAAGGGGGTAGGTAATTGATCCACTACAGGTCTGAATCGCAAAGCATTGGGATATCGCCCTGTTGGATTTTCGAGAAACCAATAGCGCGGTCTGAGATATTCGATGATGTCAAGGGTGCGTTCTACACAAGCATCTGCAGATATTAAATCTGGTGGTCCTCAAGTAGTTCGCGCTTGACTATATTGGGTACACGGTGGACTCGCCCATATTACATCAAAATATCCAGGAGGGTAATAGCTCCAATATTCCCAATCTTCAATTCTGGTGGCATGCGTAGATCGCCAGAACTTATCAGAATCTAAAGATACTGTCTGTGCCTGAGGGAAGCATTCTGAGAAGGATCTTTGAACTGAGCCAGTGCCACTGAAGAGTACCAGTATTCTGATAGGTTTTACTGGAGCTGGCGATAACTCAGTCACACACGCCACTTCTCCAGAATCGGTAAAGTGTTGTTCTTCCCATGGAAGACACGCACTCGCAGAACTGTTAGACATACCCCAGAACTGCGCTGATAATTGCTGCACTAATGTCCCACTGTCCGCTGTCATTATTGACGCAGCATTCTGGTGTCGTCGATGTTCCCTTCTCCGCGCAGCTGAATCCCTGACCTGCTGTTCCATTGCTAGGCGTCTCTCTTCAAAATCCCGCAACTGTTGTAATGGGGCACCGCGCTCTAACTTATCACGCGTTCTCCACTGATCGATCATGGGCTTTAGAGAACCCGGTCCATCGCACCTTCCATTCCTCTATTTCTTTGCCCCTGCTCACGCGTACGCGTCGGCTCAGGATTTTCTCTACATGAGCCTCCTTCTGTCCGTCCACCATCACTGCTTCAGGTGTCACTGTCTGCTGTCGCAGAGCGAAAGTGTCCTCTCCACCTGTGTAGGGTTTCAATCTGTGCTGCGCGAACACGTCATGCACTCTCCAATGTGGGGGCAACTTCAGTCTATACGCCACTGGTGCCCTTCTGTCTGCCTCAGGCATCTCCGCCTGCAGATCGCTGTAAAAGCGTTCCGTAACTGCAACTGGACCATGCCACCGCTTACTCAGCTTGCGGCACAAGGCTCTGTCCATCAACTTCTCCGTGAGATGTTTAGCCTCAATCCAGACCAAGTCACCTACCGCATTAATCTTCGCCTGATCTTCGTCAGCGTGCCGAAGGTTTTACAATCCAGAAGGTAAAGAGTCCCGCAGCTCCTGCTCGAACTCGTCGAAGAGATCCTTGAACTTCTTCTTCCACGCTGCAGTGGCATCCGCATCTTGCGAGTCCTGCTGCGACACAGGGTTCTTCGGTTCATCGTTGGCGCCGATAGGAATCTTCGAGATGTCCTCCTTCTCAACGTCCAAATCCTCAGCTTCCACCTTGAAAGCCGGCTCTCCGGTTGTGGTCCTCGCTGCCATCATCAACCATGCGGGCATTGAAGAAGCGTCTCCCGCGAGTCTCCGCGTCTCCGCGGCTACTAGATGTTTCTTCAACTGCACCGAAGTGAGGAACACCTCGTCAATCAGCCCCGCACAATCCACATCTCCTCGTCGCTTCCCTTTCCTTCCTCCAGGGGCAGCACTGATTCCAGGATTACACCCGGAAATGGTAACCCTCTCTGCACCGCCTCCTTTCCTTTTGTTAGAAAAGGACACTGAACCATTGCCATCATAGTCCAGCGTACAGTAGTCTCTCAAATATAAGAATATCGGAGAATCAGGTGTGGGGTGCGCATTCTAAAGATTTTGAGAATTTCGCCAATTTAATTCTTAACACGTGGGTCGTGATAAGAATCCATATTGGGCTAATCTGCCCCATATATTCTTAAACATGGAAAAGGGCATAAATATTCCTAAAATTCGACCAAATATCGATCGCCCCATTTATTCTTAATTTCGCGATTCGAAATTTGCGGCTGCTGCCTCAAGTTGAATCGACAAAATAAAGCGTGTCTTACTTGTAAAAATTCACTAAGAAAGTATGGACGACCAGACACGGAATAGTCTTCGGCTTCTGAAAGAGGATTTCTCTGATGGATTAATTAGCCAGTCTCAATTTGAAGAGTTGCGCAGCTCGGTGATCAAGTCCGTGTTACATACCCCAACACCGGCTGAGCCCCCTTCACAACAGGTCCCGATACAGGTCCCTGCACCAAGCCACGTAGAGCCCTCGGCGAATAATGTCAGCGACCCGAACCGGGCGACTGCGACTTGTGCTAATAAGTTTGCACGCCTCTCAACAAAAAAGCCACCGAAAGCCCGCCCTCATGCGAGACCTAGAAGAGCTCGTACTATCCTAGGAAAAGAGCAACCGACGTTGAGCCACTTATTAGGACCAGTGACCGTGACCACTCCAGCAGGGAAAAAGTATGTCGGCATCCAGCCAACCTCACAGCCCGGTTCAGTTTTTGAGCACAAAGACTACATGTGCAAGTGGCCAAGTTGTAAAGGACGTAAATTTGGTAACAAAGGAGGCTTGGCAACTCATACCTTGATCGCCCATCATGGAGAGCCGGTGCGCCCGGGGGGGAAGTCGCATCAAAGTTCACTTTTGGACGACGACACCGAGAGTGATTTGCTTTTGGAAGATGGAGAGTAGCATGGTACGTTCCTTCTGGTTATGAGGTCGTGGAAACGTATGTCGAGCCGCAAGAGAAGAAGAGCCTTGTTGGGGAGCAGATCTTGTTTCTTTGGCAGGGTAGTGGTTGGTGCCAGGGCATAGTGAAAACTGCGCTCACAGGTGTGCAAGGGGATTCATATCGGTCCAGTCGGTCCGTCCAGTCCGTCCAGTCCGTCCAGTCCGTCCAGTCCGTCCAGTTTGGACGGACTGGACGGACCGGACCAAACATTCTTAACATTCTAAGATTTCGCAAAATAGGGCTCCCATACTTAAGCCCATACTTAAGGAGGGTAACGCGTCGGCCCGCGTCGACGCCTGCGTTTTCACATACTTAAGAAAATTTAAATTTTTTCTTCATACTTAAGGAATATACACTGACTCCCCCCTCCCCCCCTAACCAGGGACTCAGGGGGTATAACCCAGTCGTATGCGAGTGTCAAACGTGCGTCAGAGAGACGAACCCAACGACAGAGCTTGACAATCGTATACGATTGTCAAACGTGGGTCAGGCAGTAGCCCTGTGATTTTTTGCATCCGCCCATGCCCTCCTGGGCAATATTTAAATCGCTTGAGGCCTTTAGGAGGATCATTTCCCATTCCTTCCTAGTCCGGTCTATACGGGCTATATAGAAATTATTAATGAACACGCGATACACAGGTCTGACAATCGTGTACGATTGTCAAAACTGTTTCCCAAACGAATTTATTTGTAATTGTTTTGTTGTTAGTAAAAAACTTACACCGACAACATGAGTGATTAACATGGGTGATTAACTGGTAATTAATAAATTGTGCGGGGGGGGTCAGCTCGTCACTACCACTAAGTAGTTGATTCGATTAATAGAATTGATTAACTAGCTACAAACGGTTAGTGCGAATTGATTAACTAGCTAGGGTCAGTTAGTTAATAAAATGAAATTGATTAACTAGCTAGTAACAATAACTGCTTGTAACTGGGTCTAACTAGTTAACGGGCCCAACTAGTTACGCCCCTTATTGAAAACTAACGTAGAGCAAAATGACAGATGTAAAAACTCTGAAATCAAGCATTCCAAAAAAGGAAATCTGAAATCTAGCGTAGAGCAAAACTAGCAAAATTTGAAAAATGGAAATCTAACGTAGAGCAAAATGACAGATGTAAAAACTCTGAAATCAAGCATTCCAAAAAAGGAAATCTGAAATCTAGCGTAGAGCAAAACTAGCAAAATTTGAAAAATGGAAATCTAACGTAGAGCAAAATGACAGATGTAAAAAATCTGAATATCAATCTGATTGTCAAAACCAGCTTTTCCGCAGACTCTAAAAGACTTAGACGTTAGACCCCAAAAAAGCCTGCAACCATGAATACCCCATTTTCGAAGAATGTATGCATGAATAACCCAAAAAACAAAATGAATGGGGCAAACCGGTGCCAAATTTTTCGAAGAATGTTTGCAGCAATAACCCAAAAAACAAAATGAATGCCGGGCAAACCGGTGCTAAATTTTTCGAAGAATGTATGCATGAATAACCTAAAAAACAAAATGA